>JAJMBD010000085.1:0-44005 GCA_030565185.1 Scheffersomyces titani
TGGTGAAATATGGCGATATATTCCAAGGAAGGAAGATCCTGCATATCTTCCATCATATCTGTCACGTCACGTGATATTATCTCACTTTTCAGTATATAGTAGACTGAGTGATAATCTTAACTATTGCACAATTTTTCAATATCAAGTCAACAGTCACTACACTGTATCTTCATATACTATTATAGTTCATTTTCGTACCATGGGGCCGACTCTAGTGCCTGTGTCATCACACGTGTCGCTGCTCTTCTCCAAAGCCGCCCCAAAGGAAAAGTTGGGCACGCTTTCGTGCATCTCCCTTATCGTGAATAAGATCATAGGAACAGGCATCTTTCTGAATCCGCTGATTATCTTCAAATACACCAATGGCAATGTGGGGCTCTTTCTTCTGCTTTTTCTCTTGGGAGGAATAATAATTTTCTGCGGCTTGCTTATCTACTTGGAGTTTGCCTTGAACTTACCATTCAAGAATGGAGGCGAGAAGAACTATTTGCTAAGAGTATTCAATAAGCCCAAGGGACTTATGGGATGTGTGTATTCTTTTCTGATTGTGCTATTGGGATTCAGTTCTGGGAATTCGTATTCGTTTGGTAAATACATTTTATATTCGATCACAGACCATCAGGAAGGAGACTCTACCAACGATGCTATGGTGAAAGTGATTGGTGTAGCCTGTATCTCCTTTTGCATTTTTTTGCATACCAGATATCCCAACCAGGGGACAAGACTCTTCAACTTTTTGGGAGTTTTCAAAATCTTGATCTTGGTGCTTATTATAGTGTTGGGCTTGTTTGTGTCGTTGCAGATTATCGACGTTCCTGCTACGGACAATTTCTCCAACGTCTGGAAGTTTCACAACGACCAGACGCCTAATTTGTATAATGTATCTGTAGCTTTACTCGAAGTGATCTACTCCTTTAAGGGATGGGAAAACGTCAACTACGTACTTAGCGAGATCGACGACCCATACCACGTATTGACAATTGCAGCACCAGCAGCTGTTTTGCTCACAACAGCTTTGTACTTTATGGTTTTGATTGCGTATTTAGTAGTCATTCCTAAAGATGAACTCCTCAGCAGTGGTGTGCTAGTTGCAGGGATCTACTTCAATAAGATTTTTGGTGAAAGTGTCACCTCCAGATTACTTCCCATCATCATCTCGTTATCCAACTTGGGTAACGTTCTTGTTGTCTCTTATGCTCACAGTGTGGTCAACCAGGAATTGGCGTACAACAACTACTTGCCGTTCCTGCGATACTTCCAGAATTTGAACCACTCGTTGCTCTTGCACTGGTTTATCACCGTAGTAATCCTTGTGGCGCCACCTTCCACTGAAATTTACGAGTTTATCGTTAATCTATACATTTATCCAGGTACCTGGATCAATGTTGCCTTGACTGCTGGCTTGATCTATTTGAAATTGAATAGAAAGAAAGAGCAATGGAACGAATTCAATCCTATAGATCACAACAAAGAAGCTGACGATGATTTCGTAGAACACGCAGATGAAGAAGAATCTTCGCAAGATGAAGACAGAGATGAAGACTCTATAGTAAACTATAACCCAAGAAGAAGAAGATCGGAACACGATAATTTATTAAGAGTATCAGCTTCGGAAAGTTCGTTCTCCTTCCCATCTTCAGCAAACAAAATAGTCACAGCTCCAATGGCTTGTGCCGTTATCTTTCTCTTTGCCAATATCTTCTTAGCCGTGTTTCCATTTGTTCCTCCTCCAAATGCTGCTGAAATGGATATACCATTCTGGTGTTTCCCAGTTATTGGTTCTGGTGTGTTCTTCCTTGGAATTATATTCTACTACGCAAGACCATGGGTCCGCCTATGGAAAGGTACGATTCAAGATGTAGATGACATCAAATACGAGGATGATTACATTCTTCTTCATTAAATGAGCTTGATCTTTCAGTAACGATATTTACACGGTATATAGTTTATAGAATAATTTAATGACTATTTTATGGTATGACTAACAATTGTAGAGGTGAATTAGTGGCGCGTTTCGTTTCGTTAATTGTCTTATCCTGCCTTTTCATGGTATAAAATTATGTTAAAAGATGTTTATTTTATAAATGTCATCATCGTTCAATGATGTTTAATGACGTGCTTGATTTCGTAACATTCGTTTATTTCGGGTTTACTATTCACCAGCCAGAATTAGACGAAAGAAGTATCACCTTCTTCTTCTTCTTCTTTTTCTTGCCAGTTGCGCCTGATTCTTGTTCTTGTCTCTCCATTTCTTCTCGTGCCTTTCTTATCATCTCTTCTGCATCCCAGTCGTCTTCATCAGATGGTTGTTCAGCAACTTCAGCCTTACGTATCTTGGTGCCCCAGATGGTGGTCTCATACTCTGCTTCAGAATCACCACCAGAAGATTGTTCATTATTCGAAGAATGATGCTCTGACGTTAGTACCGGTAACTTACGATTATCAACAATAGATAAACTGCCCATAGTAGCATAGTCTGCAGCACTGAAATCATCTACATCAAGACCTGTGTTTTCACGAATGTAGAAGTTTCTCGTTCTAATTTCTTCTTCGTTCAACGCTCTTCTTCTGTTTTTCTCTTCTCGCTTAAATTTTCTGGACGAATTCTTGGATCTCTTATTGAGATCTTCTTTGAAAAACTCCCACGCTTGCTTGCTAATGAAATCATTGTGGTACCAGTTGCACTCTAAGAAACCAATTTGAGTTCCCAACGGAAGATGGGAAAGATACTTGTACTTCGTCAAAGATGCTTCTGGAGTCAAGTACTCGTACTTAATATTCTCGATCTTAGCTATAATCGAAGAGGGCAACTCAGTATAGCTATTGTTGTAGCTAGTCTTCAAAACCTTCATATCTAGCGGCGACAAAACATACACTGTTGCAGCACTGAATCCAGTTTGATAATAGAAGTAGCTCTGCAAATTATCTACGTCTACTAAAGGCTTTGTACTTTCAGCCGACTTCTTTTCTTCGACTTCTTCAGTTAGCTTGGTCGTCCAGTTGGCAATTTCTTGGTCAATATGTGCTACAGACATCTTGAAAAAGGTGTCGTCTTCTCCGTAAAGAAGTTTTTCCTCCTCATAGTTGGCGTGAATCTGCAGTTTCTCAAACTCGTACATGTTCATTAAGTAATCCAAATCTCCCTTGAAAATCCGCAGATACTGGTTGCAGTCTGGATTCTCTTGATTAATCCAGGGAAAGTGGTCTATGGTATCAAAATAGTTCATCATCGCTTTGGGCAATGGGAAAATTCGTGACTGTGGACGTGCCATCAAAGTGAGCGCTACTTCATCATTAAGTTTAGGAGTCTCGAGTCTTTCGTCGACAGAATTGATCAAAACGGGTTTCAACTCGTTTTTACGTACTATCGACGAGCAAAGCGGACATTCACGGTATTTTTCAACCACAGCCAGGGATTCTTTCTTCTTTGCGTTCGGAACTTCACTCTCCAAAAGCGATAACACACACTTTAGGCAGATGATATGCCCACACGATGTGATCATCCGAGGCGCCACAGGCTCGTCCGTGAGACAGATGGGACACGCGTTGCCTTTGGGGACAATAATCCGGATGATGTCGCTGGTGTCGACGGGGACATTTGGGTCCAACTCCTGTGCATGGTAGCGTCGTCTGTTGTCAACGACGAACTTGTAGTTTACGTTGATGAATGTCATGCCACGCAAATAGACGCGGTAATTTGCGTTATTGCCATTGCCATTACCAAAACTACCAAGAGAAGCACTTTGGGGTCGGGAACCAGAATTACTTCCTCTTCTTCGGCCCTCCTTGAGATTCTTGTGGTACTCATCCAGATCACGGTAGCTCTGAAAATCCAAGAGATGGTTGATGGAGATTTGATTCTTTCTGTTGTTGCTGCCCGAAAACTTCTTGTTCTGCTTGATTTGGTTTTCGATTTGTTGAGAAAACAGATCACGAGCGTATTGCAAGTCAAAGTTCTTATTCTTTCCAGACTTCGGATTGGGTCTGGAAGTTTTCAGCTTTGCAGCACCAGTCTTTCTGGCCATGGACAGCATGTCCTGGGCCGCAAGACTAGTCGATGAGCTATCGTTTTTATACATTTCCATGGATACAGCTAAGTTCCATGGTCCAGTAATCTGGAAAATCAGATAATCAGAAAATCAGATTATTAACGAAAGCAAATAAGCACAACCGAATCAGAAATGCAAAAACAGAGACACAAACAGAATAGGTTGATTCTGCTGTATTTGAAGTGGTGAAACGCAAGGCACGACGTATAGAACCGCCGAAATAGCTTGTTCCCTGAAGAAGAAGAGAATCAGTAGAATGAGGAACATGTAAATATTGAACTGTTTTTGAGAAGGGGGCATGTGGATCACCTGATATATTATGCGTGACCAAGGCAGATTGATGAAAACCTGTGTGCAGCACTGGTTTTCTATGGACTTTTATAGGTTTAATGGATTTGGACCTTGTATTATTACACTGAAGAAGTATATACTCAAATTCATACTTCATGAATCTGATATGGTTTATATAATCTACTTTGTCCACTATTCGGTCGTATCTAATCCGAGATCGGGTAACCTTTGTCAGTAAGAATATATTGCTCATACTGATGCAACCCTAAGTCGGAATACATTCAATCCGAGGTCCTAAACCCTCATTATCTTGAATCCTGTACTCTATTTTCCATCACAGATGACCGAATCCATGTGACAGGAGTCTACAAGAACGCGACAGCACAGCATACTTAACAAGGGCAATTTAATCCTGAGCTTGATTCATATTTTCTATATAACATTCTTGACATAGAGAATAACGTCATGTCTACTAATAAGAAGGTCAACTTGAAGTATGTGTTTTGGTATTCGAAGAAAGTAAGGAATTGATAGATTTAGTATCATTATTGAGTGTAAGTTATGAAATATTGAATCGACTATCTGACATCTCTCAGTACTTCTATCTTGTCATAAATGATAAAATCATTTGAACGTTAAATCCTACCATATGTCAGTTTTACAATGAAATAGCTTAACCTTACTAATTAGTCACATTTAATTCACTAAACAATGATTCTATAATATTACAGATGATGTACATTGCTATTATCATATCAGTCCTACCATATTCATACTTCTTTACTTTTCATACTAACATCCAGCTCCATTACTGATTTGCGTCAGAACACAGATGACAATTTGCCCGCTGCTCTTGAAAGTCTAGGCTACAAAGAGCTGTTCAAGCTAGTAGACACAAAGATCGCCTTGGGCTTACTGACCGTGGCTATAGCTTCGTCTCTTTTTGTTATTGACAAGAAGTATGACTTCAACGAGTCCTACTGGATCACCGTTACTGCCTTAGGAGTGTATTTTGTCATTTCGCTGATAATGTGGTATGTTAACCACACAAACAAGAACGTGAAATTTAATGGCTACACTTCTAAAGGTAAGACTATCACTATAGCTACTTGGACCACTAAATATGATCCTATTTACCACGTAAAAGTATACTTCAACAATGACCCTGAACTAAGTACTACAGTCGCATTGCCTTTTGCCAAGTTCTATGATTTGACGGGTTATTTCAGCAGAAACGCCTTCTCAGAGTTGTTGCTGTCACATATAGAGAAATTTGAGAAGAAGGATCTCTGAGCTTCCTACCTATATATATTTCTAGATACATGAAAGTACTACTTTAATTATGTGTATCTTTTCGTAGATTCCGTTTATATCAATCTTATGATTATGTACTGCTACATTCTTCACTTCCGTTTTGCGGTATTTGATTTCACCTTCGTGTCCATCTCTGAAAACCAGCGACACAATTGTTGTACCACTATTGGCAATACCCTTATAGCTGGCAAGAAATTAGCATACAAGGGTTCACAGTAGACTCCACTTTCTCCAACGTTAATCTTTTCCAAAATATTTCTGGCCAAATATTCGGCACTGATGATAGGAGCAAAGAACGTTCGTGAAGGCTCGACATCCCTAAACATGCCAGTTGAAAGCTGGCCAGGGGTCACAAGTAGCAATCGGATTTCAGGGTACATCTGAAGCTCCTCGCACAAAGCTTCGTGGATCAGAACGACAGCAGACTTTGAAGCAGAGTATAAAGAAAGATTTCGAGGTGCCAAAGCTCCGAGAATCGACGACACATTAACGATTCTGAGCCTTCTATTTCTGTCTATATTATATTCCTTATGTTGATTGAAGAAAGTGTCTATGTGATTTGTAATCACCTTACGGAGCGTCCATATTGGCGAGAATGTGTTGACATTGAAGATGTCGTGAATTTGTTTATCTGGAAGATCCAAAAGAGACTGACTGTGACGAATGCCCGCATTATTAATGAGGATAGTGATGTTCTTGTTTTGTTCTTTCAACTGAGACAAGATGATGTCCAACGTCAGTTTAAGCTCAGCTTCATTACCAACATCACATCTTCTATAGTCTATATGAGGATCACATTCTTCAGGCAGATTCAAATCCAAATTGTAGATCTTTTCAACTCCTTGGGCGAGCAACTGTTTAGTCAACTCTGAACCCAAACCCCCAGAACCTCCAGTGATCAAGGCAATATCTTCTGACGAGATCTGATACTCCTTATAATTACCAGGAAGGTTGTGTCTCACACAATAGTAATACATAAACCGACCAGAAACCAATAAAACCACCACAATGAAAAAGTTCGTCGGTATGCTTAGAAGTGTTAGTACTGAACAAATAGAAGGAGTAAAGATTCGCTCCAAGGAAACCAACTAAGTGAAAAGAACATACAATAGTAAACCGACGATCAACACTATCACATCTATATAGGTCGTGACATATCTTACTATATCGTCTATGCTGATCATCTTCTAAAGAAAAGAAAATAAAGAATAATGGATTGGAATTTTTCGCACCTACATCATTATATTGAATATTTCTCTGCCAACGATCTTAATTAGTGTTATTTTATAGATATGATTCACTTGCATTTGTTCTAATTTACGCATGCACTATTACTTTATGTTAAGGGCAACATAAAAAAGTACATTAAACTGATTGAAATTTTATTCAGATGTATTTGCAAGTTGTATATTTGGGCATATTTTTGACCGGGATATGAAGATATTCATTAGGAAAATTTCAAGTATTCTCTGTTCTATTTTTTTACTGATTTCTGAGGAATTCTTCTCTGTTGACAAGTAAAGCAGGATGAGTGGTACTAACCAACCTAACCTGCTTTTTTGCAAGTTAGGACATGATCCTCACTTCGTTCTGCTTTATATGGACTACGGTCGCTCCTGATATCAAGCCAGACTAATTTGATCTTTAATAGAAACAGTGTAATCATTCATAATATATTTAGATGTCTTGATAAAGAGGTGGCATAAATTAAAAAATAAGTAAATAAAAATAGAGTTAACTTCAAGCTAATCAATCCATTAAGAGGATCAATGAAATTGTCCAAAATTATTTGGACAATCTAGCCTAGTAAATTGTGCTCTGCAAAGAAGTCCAAGATAGCTTGGGCTACAAGGACGGAATGGGAAGAAACAGCAAAGTGTCCAGCATCAATTTCAACGACTTTAACATTCGAAGAATCTTTGTTGTAGGCGTGTGCTCCTTCAATAGGAAAGATTTGATCGTTCTTGCCCCAGACTGCAAGGATTGGGATTTGAGTTTCCCTAAAGAACTTTTGGAAATCAGGGTACAAATCAAGGTTTGTTCTGTAATCAAGAAGAATTTCCACTTGGTGTTCTACGGAGTTTTGCGAGTTAGTCAAAAAATGGAAATCAATGAGAGCAGCTTCTGGGTCAACCAAAGTAGGATCCGGTTCTCCTTCTTCATACTGTGAGAGGTAACCTGGAGTAGTAGACAAGAATTGCTTAAGGCTAACGAGGAGCTCTTCATATTCCTTTGATTGCTCACCTGTCTTGTCCTGAATATCCATAAGAGCCCATGCCTTTTTGATACCAGACCAGAAATCCAGCTGAATACCTTCCAAGTAAGCATTGCCATTTTGGGCAATGATAGCGTTGATAGTCTTCGACTTTTTAATAGCAATTCTGAATCCAGTGGGTGCCCCATAGTCAAATACATAAACAGCAAAGTTATCAAACTTGATTGTATCCAAGAACAAGTCAATTGTATCAGCAAAACCAGCAAATGAATAAACAAAGTCATCGGCAACAGTAGTTTGACCGTATCCTGGAAGATCCGGAGCTACGATGTGAAAATAAGGTGCCAAAAGAAGCATAAGGCTCTTGTATTGTCTCGAAGACGATGGTAAACCGTGCAAGAGCAAGAGATTAGGCTTGGAAGAATCTCCTGCTTCGAGATAAAAGACATTTGCACCAGAAGAAAGGGAGGCTTTCTTATGCTTGACAATAAGATTTGTGTTGATTTGAGGAGCAGAAATAGACATTGTAATTCTTAATGATGTTAAGGACTAATGATGAAAGAACATAATTTCTCATTTTCCCAGAAATATGTTGGCTCATTTATACAATTGAGGAATGTGAACGGATAACTATAGACAAGAGAAACCAATGTTGAGTTGATAGCGATCACGTATATCAAACTCCTGTTTTTTGCACCCTACCGATGGTTACGAGCCCGGCTGACTAATGAATATTTTTGTTAGAAGCCCGGCTGAGTAATGTTCGATTTGGTTAGAGACGGACTTTGAATTGAAGGATGAGTTATCCAGAAGGGAGGAACACGAAGTAATCAATGGCTTATGAAATTACAAAGATTTGTCAGAATGAATTCAGGCTGACTTAAAGACAACTCTAATATACGCATTCTAGATAGAAGTCGATTATGTGCGTTGAAATGTATGCGCGCTCGAAGAGCCAATAAACGGATATATACATTAAGTTATATGAAATTAAATATGAATATAGTATGATATAGTACAATAATATATGAAGAATTTTGTGAATGTTAATTCAATCACATCGTTTGTAATAATTATTATGGTGTTGTGTTAGGTATGATGTTTCCTTTTCGAAGAATCGAGGCAGGTTAACAATGCACGGAGCACTTCAAAACAGATACCAATTATCTAGTTTCAGTCAGAACATACTCTTCTGATGATGCTATTAGCCCAAGATTGTCGACTGGGAATAATTCTTATGAAATCTGGTATAGAGCAAATCATTGAAGTACCCCCGTATTTATGTATACCATATTATACATTAATGATGGACGTTTCTGTCGTAGTCGTAGCCACGGGCAATTCCTCCTCTTCCCTCTTCCAACTTTGCCCCAGCTGAAGAGGCATCTCCTTCTTGTGTATAATCGCTACCCAAGCCAGTCCAATGACGTGTCTGAAGGTATTGAGCTGAGGTGGAAACAGTGTTCTTGATGGCTACTGCCGACGAGAGCTTTTTGACTAGAGCTTTAGACTCGTCATCTTCGTCTACTTCGTCATGCGATGAGATCTGAAGGTGACGAAGCTGCCTCAATGGTCTGGAAGTACTAACATATTTTCCAGTCACTGGATCAAATTCTGGAGGAGCATCTTCGTCTTCGTCTTTTTCGTCGTCGTCTACTTTCTTTTCTTCTTCTTTTACATCTTCTTCCTCATCAATTTGATTCAAAACTTGCTTAAAGTCCGTGATCCATTTGCCCATCCAAGTAAGCTCGTCACTGAGGGCTAGTACAAGCTCGTACGGTGTGACAATAGGCTTAAAATACTCATTCCTCTGGTCTACAATAATTCCCTGGTGGTCACAGCCCAAAACACACCACATGTCTACATTCTCAAAGTTGGCCAACTTGGCTACATTGGGCTTGCCAACTACAAAGATGTAATGCTTCTTGCCCGCATCCTTTATCTTTTTGGCCATAGTGTTGATCAACTTCTTGGTGTTGGCCAATGAAAGAGTATTCACCAACAATCCGATAGTACCGGCTGTACGAGCCATGTGCATGTACCGGTATCTTCTCATCAAGTTGGGGAATGGACCTTGCGAAACCTGTTTTGTAGAGGCATCATACAATGTAACGGACAGAAACTTAGTGGTGAGCTGTAGAAGTCTGGGAGCTTCTGGAGTCGAAATATGAAATAACTCATGCTCCATCAATATACTATCAATGTCAAATTCACCAATTTCAACATTGTCAGCTTCTGCCAATCCTATCAATGTTCTGTTCATGATAGTGAGTCTGGGATCTTCGGCTGGGTGTGGCTCGTATCCTATTATTGAGGCTGTAGTTGTAGGATCCAATATCAAGTCAGCATAACACAACCCCAGATACTCTACAACTAATTTGTCGTAAAATTTCTTCAAGAAATATGTGTGTGGAGAGTCAGCCATAAGCAATATCTTCAGCTGCTGGAATTCTTCGATAGGGAATCTTGTTTTGAACTGACTGACTAAATTGGCCATATCCACCATTGGCTTCCCAAAAACATAAACAGAAGGTAACTTGTCTATGGGGTTCAAACATGCATCGCCAAAATGAATTACAAGATCACTATTGACGTGTTCAGCTGCAACTTCATCTATACAACATGGAGAATAAGACGTATCAGCCAATATCCAGAGCTTCTGACTTGAAGTATAGCCCTTATCTTTTCCTTTACATTTTTCACCAGAACATACACAACTTCCAACTTCCTTACTGTTATTATTTTCAATTGTTGTTGTTGTTGTTGTCACGTCTAAAGTGCCTTCAAAACTCACCCCTAATTTTTGCTGAAGTTCATGAACTATAGTGGCAGAGTCACAAATTAACAGATCAGGAAATTGAAGTGTGACTCTTTTGTATAATCTAGTTGTATTATCTTCTTCACACTTCTTAAGCACTTCAAGAAGTTCATCTAAACAATAATACTCGGTGATTTTCAGAACAAGCTCATCTCGACTTGGATTTATTCCAAGTGAAAGATGGGGTCGTACGATATCCGCACCTTTGACTCGTTCAAACTGAAAAGTTGACTCGTCTTGATACGTCGATAACGCCACTGGAACCCCTGCCTCAGAAGCCATTTATTCTATTAGAAAAAGCCCCAGCTATACCACTAAAATTTGAAGATCTTCGCATCAATTTCTTATGTTGGCAATCCAAATCACGTGACACCTTTTGCAACCAAATGGAATAATTTGGCTTCCAATGAATCTACCATAATGTCAATTAAACAAATTCATCTTCATGTAGTTGTCACTTTGAGATAAAGATTATTAGATTATTATTCTAGCTTCTCCAATATAGGTAGTTCTTGAAAAAATTAATATTCCATGTACAATGAAGAATTAAAAATAATTTGTTTAACAATTTTTTAGACTCCAGGGTGATATTAGGTAGAATCCCGATAAATATTTATTAGAAAATTGTATAAATGGTTTTTTCATACAAGAATAAACCTCAAGCAACATAACTCGTAAGTATTTGAACGTTTAATCAGGCAGTAGCAACCCCATTTCAGTCTGTAGAATAGATCATTTAAATACGAATACTAAAATTAAAATTTTAAGTATTTTCAATACTTAGAAAGCGTAAAGCTTTCAACTGTCAAATTATTTATCTTCTACTAAGTTGGTCTTAACTATGAACTTTTCTACTATTTTCTACAACAACGACCCCGCCCAACTAACAGGTACTGGTCTATATGCATAAACTTCCCCAGCAGTTAAGTCTCTCAAAATATAATCACCTTTCTGAACTCTTCTAAAGTTATTGACATTTTGTTCTGCCACAGTAATCTTACCTCCAACATTTTCCAAGACCACCGAAGTATGATCTGGAGCACCGACGGTCTGGGTTCTTCCACTAGCAGAATTGTAGAATGTACAGCTCTTGAACTGAAGAATATCACCACGTCTCACTTCGTCCAACGGTTGTTTGTCATCTATCAATTGCATAATACCATTTACTCCTCTAACCAGAAGTATAGGATATCCGTGATGGTAATATTCACTGACAAATGCGTGCTTACCACAACCCTTCTCCAAAGCTTCTTTGGCAAGATCCCAGCATTCACCTCGCCCAACTTGTTGTCCGTATCTGTGTTCACACCACGAAGCAACATGCTCGCCAAATTGTTGCAGGTACCCTACCAAATCTTCCTTAGTAGGGATATTGTTTGTGATTGGAGATGGAATAAACTTGTCGATCTTCACCGAAGCTCCTGCCACATTATTGCTTGACCATTTAATAACGTACCTGATAGACGACAAGTCTTTCAATCTCAAATTTATACGTCTCTCGTAGTCACTTATACCGCCTTTTGTAGAGTACAGAATTGAACTTTGGTTGTTCAAGCCTTCTAATTCACTAGGGACAGCAACAGGTCCATTGATTTCGGCGTACCAGCCTGTGTACAACTCCAAATCAATTTGTGGTGGTTCATTAGATGGTGGAAGTGCAGGTGTTGGAGCTTTTGTTCTTATATAGTTTCTTGTAGGAGGAGGCGGTGGGACGGCAGAAACTTCGGGGGCTGTGTTATGAGCAGGGACAGGAGGTGGGGCAACTGCAGCTGAACTCACAACTGGAGTGGTAACAGCAGTAGCGCTAGAATGAAGAACAGGTTTTGAATGAACGGCTGGTTTTGGTTTCACAGCTGGTTTTGGCTTTTCTACGGGCTCAGGTTCTACTACAGGCGCAATTCTTTCTGGTCTAGGTCCTGGTTTAGAATTTACTGTAGGCGAACTCTTGTGCAGAGTTTCTCCAACATAGGTAGCTTGAAGTTGGGACAGAAGCTGATCAATGAAAGCTCCCTTTGCAGTTGAAGTCAGACTCTTCCGGACTACATGTTTTTCTTCAGCCGTTGCATGATTCAGAATTCGCAGAGGTTTTTTTGATACTGGTGGAGGTGCTGCTTTCTCTTGAACTAATGGCTGAGGAGACGTACTTTGAGCTTTCCTTTTCGCGATTTCACTAGCAAAATTTGGGACTCCATTATGAGGAACAGGCACATTTGGCGCCTCACGTTGGGAAGAAACTTCCAAATATGGAGGTGGTGGAGTTGGGCGATCTGTGGCTAAACCAGCCTTTCTGGAAGGTTTTGGAGGAGGAACCCTTTTCAGATCTACTAGAACTGCTGGCCTAGCAGGTTTAGGAGGTGGGGTTTCTGCATTATCGCCATCATGCTTTCTAGCTGGCATTGGCGGTGGCGTAGCTTCCGTAGAGTTTCTTCTTGAAAGCTCTGGTGGTGGTACACCCACCGTATCTAGGGTCTTGGGCTTGTTTGGTTTAGATGGCTTACTGGGCTTAGATGGCTTAGTAGGATTAGGTAATTCAACAGGTTGCTCTGAATAAGATGGAGGTGGAGGTGACGGTGAAACACGAGCGGGCGGAGGCGGTGGTGCAGCAGCCGAAGAGGTTGCCATTGCAGGTGGAGCTCCAGCAGAAGTTTTCTTTGGAGAAAGTGCATCTTGTGGACCTCTATAGATTTTTGGGGGAGGAGGACCGAATTTGGATATATCAAAGTTCATAAGGTTTGTCTTGGAAGGGAGCTTTGGTTCCTCTACTTCAGAAGCTGCAGCAGCAGGCGCAGTAGAAGAAGTTCTTGGAGGAGCAGGAGGAGGCGTTGAAACGGATAGTTTACTTGAAGAAGCTACAGCAGCTGGCGATTGAGATGGGGTTGGAAGTGGTGAAGGAGAGATTGTTGAAGTTGCCGCTTTGGTAGAAGGTGGTCCAACTCTGTCTACACGAACAGGAGGTGGTGCAAAGAGAGATGGATCAGGCAACTCTTTTTTTGGTTTAGGTGCTTCTTCTGCATCTGGAACTCGAGCAACACCAAACCCGTATGTCTTTACTGGCGCTGACTGAGCGTCTGGTGCTTGTTCAGCAGCTGGAACAGGCATGGTGTTTTGTGGTTGGTAATAAGGCGAATCATACGATACGGGAGATTGAGTTCGGAATTGATCTGGTGCATTTGGACCAGGAGTTACAGGAGCACCAGGGACTGGACGTCCTGGCGGAGGAGGCGGTAATTGTCTATTCGGAGGTTGAAGAAGCTGACCAGACTGAAGAGCAGGTGGCTGGGCAGGCTCACGTTGAAATTGTGGAGGCTGCTGCTGAAACTGTTGAGGCTGTTGTCCTTGTTGAAATTGTGTCTGCTGCTGAGTCTGTTGAGGCTGTTGTCCTTGTTGAAATTGTGGAGGCTGCTGTTGAGTCTGTTGAGGCTGTTGTCCTTGTTGAAATTGTGGAGGCTGCTGCTGAGTCTGTTGAGGCTGTTGTCCTTGTTGAAATTGTGGAGGCTGCTGCTGAGTCTGTTGAGGCTGTTGTCCTTGTTGAAATTGTGGAGGCTGCTGCTGAGTCTGTTGAGGCTGTTGTCCTTGTTGAAATTGTGGAGGCTGCTGCTGAGTCTGTTGAGGCTGTTGTCCTTGTTGAAATTGTGGAGGCTGCTGCTGAGTCTGCTGTTGTTGTTGTTGGTACATATTCAGAAGGACGGGCAACGCATGTTTAGCAGCCGTTGCATACAAATCAGCCTGACCTTGAGGTTGCTGACCTTCCTGAGTTTGCTGAATCTGTCCAGGAGTCTGTTGTTGATTCTGGAACATATTCTGGAGAACTGGAAGAGTGTGTTTCGCAGCCAGAGCATACATTGCTTGTTGATCCTGTTGCTGCGCATTCTGCTGAGTATTTTGCGTGGCTTCAGGGTTCACAGTCTGGCCCTGTTGATGCTGATGATACAAACTCAGAATAACAGGAAGCGCCAGCTTCGCAGCTTGAGCATACATTTCATTCTGCGATTGTTGGCCATGAGAATGTTGAGTTTGTTGTGGCTGCTGTATTTGTTGAGCCCCATAGCCATTATCAGCTGGAGGTGTTGTTTGGTAACCCTGTTGAGAAAAGCCCTGTTGGCCATTAGCATCAGGGTAGGGGTTCATCGACTGTGGAGGGAGTTGGGGAGGAACTTGTTGAGCAGGAGTATTTGGCTGCGAAAAAGTTTGCTGCGCACTTGCGGGAGTGTACAAATTCGCCTCAGGTTGCGGAAATTGATGATACTGATTTTGATTTTGATTTGGTTGTTGATACTGTTGAGCTTGTTGATATTGTTGAGGTTGCGGGACTGGTTGCTGATACTGATTTAATTGTTGATTTTGTGGTGGTTGTTGATTCATTTGATACTGAGGTTGTTGAGGTACTGAATACTGCGATGGGGCCCCCTTTTCAGGGACACCGTACAAAGGAACATTTCTCTTTGGTGGAGGAGGAAGTGCCGCCAATTGGTCTTTGGAGGGAAGAGGTCTTGCTGGGCCAGTATAATCAAGCTGTTCTACTTCAGCATTGGAGTTATCGTTGTTATTGGCTGCACTGCCTCCAGAATGGTTCTTGTATGTTTTGTAGCCTGCTTTGCTCACAGCCTTCGTTCCACTGGCCACACCACGCATCGTAGCCTTACCAGCAGACTTGAAGGTGTCCTTGTTGTTGTCCCAAAATGACGACATTTTGCGGAAGAATTCTTTTTACCGGTCAATGGGTGCCAAAAGTGTGATGAACAATAACGAAATGGCAGATATCGAGTATAGCAACACACAGATCAAGTGGCAGATTCTCAAAAATCTCGAATTTGATCGAAGATTTTTTCAGCTGAATGGTCACGTGAATTTCTTTAAAAACGAATACAGTTGCTTTAGACCTCCACTTTTCTGGGGTTTAACATATTATTCACGGTTCATTTTCAAGTAAGTCGGATAAACTCCGTGTTTATACAGCGTTGTATTAATACAAAATTAAATGCCTAATTGCAATTCTTTTATTGCTTGAGGCGATCTCGATTATGGATATATACCCAATGTAAAGCAAATATACTCCTATATTCATATATCCATAAACAAAAGTTTATTTAAATAAGTACCAAATAGTCAATTCTTGAGAGACTCGCCACGTTAAATATAAAAACCTAGAAAATGCTTCTGGTACTACCAACCACCTATATCAGCCACTAAGTAATTGACAAAATTCAATAGCAACAAGGAAACAGCTGTTCATGATTGTAATGCTGAAATGTCAGTCACCAACTAGGCAATATTCGACTAGACTTCCTTATTTCTCTTACTATCCTGATCTACATTTAGATGAGTTATGCAGAACACAACTACATTTTCAACTAGTTAAATTTTGCTACTCTAGAGGAACAGAGATCATAAAAACAGCTTAATTCTTAAAAATTCTCTATCATACCATCGAATAATAGAAACTCTTTTGCCAATGTTGTAAGAAGAAACGAATTTCCATTCTTCCACAATTTATTCAATTTTGTAAATTAATTAGATTTAAACTTGCTTTTCAAAGAATTTCTAGGAATAGCATAGTCTATCATTCTGTTCTTTGCCGTTAGAAAACTCTTTTGAAAACTATTGAATAGCTAAAACCAACAAGTAACTCAATACAGCTCCTACAGCCAAGCCAACACTCAAAAATACAGTGGTAAAACCGCCTGCGGCTTCCTTTTCGTCGTCGTTATCACAATGGTCTCCCACAATCATGAAGCAAGAGGTACACAATTGTCCATTTGAGATTCCAAAAATAAATTGTAAAAAGATATACCACAAATCGGAGTTGATGAAAGCACTAGACTGATTGGCAGCAGTATATGGATGTATGTTACATGTGAAAAAAAGAGGAATGAAAATCAATCTGGATATCGAATACCAAAGTAAAACTTTTGGGCTTGTTATGAGCATATGCAATCTGGGGAACCCACAAAAAACACGCCCCAAGAGATCACCAAGATTCCAAACTAAATAAATGAAAGGAATATAGATTTCTTTTTTGAAGAATTTATTCTTCGAATCGGTATGAGTTGACTCTATAGTCGATGCAAACACGGGGAAAATCAATGTAATGCTGAATGTAAGGAAGATAGTCAGGACGATGTATTTTAATTTCGCCCACAAGACAGAGAATGGTACAAATTTCTCCTGTGTCATCACAGGTTCTAATTCCGGCTCGGTTGCCGCACTCAATGGCTGTTCCTCGCCAGCTATCTGATTAAGGGCTTCGTAGTCGGTTACTGTGCGGTAATGGTCGGTCCAGAAAAGAAGCAAAATAGATAAGACAGCAATCAAACTGGCAGTGATATAGTAGATAAAGACGCCGTAGTTCTTGTCCACGACATAGTCATCGTCTGTTGCATTGCCTTTCTTCTCTCCTACCAATAATATAGAGATAATAAGTGCACAAGAAGGCAATACACCTGCCACTGCTTGACCAACCATGACAGCATTGGCGTATATGCTTCCCAAGACATTGACGATGGCCATAGTTCCATTTTGAGCTAAACACGTAGCAAGAGCAGACGTGAAAACCATCAACATCAATAGAGTGAAAAAAGTCGTATCCCACATATGGATGAATAAGTCTGAAACACACGAGATGCCCATGAAAACAAAAACAGCAATGGTCACCCAAAAACCTGCGTTGACTCTAAAGGTATAATTGACACCACTTTGTGCCTGAGACAAGTAGTAATTGAAACATGTAGAAGTGATACATGATACGGACATCATCGTCGAAGAGTAGATCTTGATCAAGCCAGGGGAATGGCCGAACCGCTCGGCATAGTATGCTGAAGCAGACAAGAAAGCGTTCCAGGGCCAAAGAAGAGCAATACCAATTATTGTAAAAGTCACATACTTGAGCTGCGAATACTTAATCACCAACTTGGAAAACTTGAAAACCACAGGGTCATAGACAAACGGCACCAGATCGTCAGCAGTTGATTGGTGATTAGTCATAGTGGATGTGTCCGAATGTATGCTGGAGCTGGATAAGTTGGAATGGATGTTCGAAGTGAAATCACGTGCACCACTTCTGTTGAGCTCTTCTTGGATATTACGATCAAAGTCGTCGAGAATATCGTCCAAACTGTCTCTATTATTGGCTAAGGCGAGTTTTGCTACAGACGAACTCTCGGAATTATAATCGAGGTCCACGAGCGCGATATCGGAGTTGCTAGCCAAGTTAGTCAAAACGGCGAGATCTAGAAGTATAAGAAGAGAGGTTGCTGGAAATGATAAACAAATCTCATCTCGACGCGAAATCTTATCATCGTCATAGGTTGAAATCCGGTCAACAAGCACGTGATTAAATACTCTATCTAATATCAGGAGATAAGAGCAGAACCCTGAATGCTCCTGCAGGTTGCATTACATTTGCATTTTGTCTCAAAAGCAACAATAATTTGCAACCATTCCTCATTTACTTCTAATAGAGGTTGTCGGTGAACAAACCGATAAAGCTAAGTGCGGTTAGTTTCCAAATTGTGTGGTTTTATAGATACAATATGGATCTTTTAGTGCATAATTACAACGTCAAGAAGGCGAATTATTTCTTAGGACAAATACAAACATTTGTTAGAAAGTAGATAGCAGTATATACAACAACTGCAAGCAGTCTTCTTGTAGAATTCTCTACTATCGAAAATAATAATGCATACCTGCACTAGTTATACTCACAGTGGTAACTTCAATTGCCAGAATACAAATTTCTCTGCTAATTACATCAACTATTGGTGACCTTATGGGTCTAATACTGTCAGTTGGGAGGATCCTGGACAACATTTAGTAGAGAATTAGATAAAAATCTCATTATCTCCATAAAACATACGCTTTGGGAGTGTGGTTATTTGCCCGTATTCAGCAATTGTTTGCTAACAAGATAGTTTGGAAGAAATGCAATATATACGCTCACATTTCGTGACGGAGCTTGTTCAACATCTCAACATTATGTGTGGACGAATTTGACATTACACTACGTAGTTGCTCCATATCTTCGACTTCAGCATCAATAAGATCATTGAGGTCCTTTTCAATCTTGAAGAAGACCTTCATGATCAAGTAGTTCGGTTCTTTAAGTGGTAAACGAAGTGGAGATCGTTCACTTAGCCAAAAGTAATTGTACTGTGCATTGACAGTAATTGGGGCTATTACAGTTTGAGTTCCATCTGGGTGCTTTATTATAACATCCTCCTTGTTCAATCTGTCCAACAATTCAGACCATTCCAGGTGGCTGTACCTTTTGAGTGGATTTTCTACAGAATCGGAAATCAAGGGCTTTAATTGATTTAAAAAAGAAAGAATATTCTCATATGTCTCTTTCTGATTAAGCATCTTAGTCGTTAATTTCGCACGTACTTGCTGAAATTGATTTGTGTGATACTGGTGCGGTTGATCAATTGTATTATCCAATCCCGATCCACTCATTATTGCTGTGAAATCTTCCTTGTAATTACTTCCAACATCTTTTCCAGTAGAACTCAACTCATAATCTTCTTCATCTTCTTCAATATTGACTTCCCTCTCTATATCACTGACTTCTTCCAGTTGCCTTCTTCTCCTTTTATAGTCTTCATCTTCATCTCTAAACAATGCTTTGGATACCATAAAACTTAGTTGATTAGCCAATCCAAAGAGCTTGTCACCAACATTGGAAATCAAGATGGTCATTAAGGGTACTGCTGCAACGGCCCATGAAACAAAAAACACTCTACCCAAAGTAGTCTTTGGTGCGTAGTCACCATAACCAATTGTAATAAGACATAAGAAACAGAAATATACTGCATTGAAGTACGACCACCCTTCACAAAAGTGGAAGACAGTTGCTCCCATTAACCAGAAGATCATGAAAATAATGATTGTGGATGCTAGCGAAACATTCAATTGGTGGACGTGAGCTCTTTTTCGTATAACTCTCATCTTGTGGAAAGCTTCTTCAGCCGTAAGTGGAATATGATCGCGCCTGAGCTTTGCTAACAATTTTTCACGATCCCGCTCTATGTGGTTCCAGAAGATCGTTGGTCCTCCCGAAGTCATCACCACCTGTCTAATCATTGCCACAATCAACCCCATTATCAATACACCGATCAAAGACAATATCAATACCATGACTTTTGCCCCAGATGTCTTTGGAAGAATGTCACCAAGACCAATAGTAAGAAACGATACGGTACAGTAGTACAAAGACGAACCGTATGTCAAATCTTCGATCATATGGGCCATAACCACAGAACCAATTACACTCCATATGGCAAAGCAGATAGTATAAATCATTAAAGTTCTTTGTTTAGTGTCAAGGTTAAAAGTTGCAGGGTATTTGTCCAATTTATACCCCAAGAAATTGATAAGCAATGTTGTTGCACAGCAGAAGTAGTAAAAAGCAGTGAAAACAGCGAACCAGAAACCTTCTGAACGAGAATATTTGGGGTCCGCGCCAATGAAATCTTTGTTGGTAATTATTATATCCACCATCAACAATACTACAGCAGCAAGAAAACAGATTATTGAAACTATTTGAGTGATAAGGTACTTGATTGTCCCTGAGAAGTTCATTAAAAGCGAGATATTAGCGAGAATTCCAAATACCAATGACAAAGAATTGAGCACGATAAGACCAGGCTCGTCCTGAATTTCTTTACCAGTAGCATTTACTACCCTCCAGTGTTGAACAAGGGCGATAATAGAAATCATGTTGGCAAGCGGACCCAAACAGGCCGAAATAAGCGGAAAGTAGGAAGAAACAAAGTACCAGAATACAAAATGAGGTTCTCCCGGTCGCACCTTCATACTTGTAACGGTTGTAATGGGCACGTCTAAAGAGTTTCTTACAATCATTGGCATGTCCTTTGGTTTAACCTTATTTCTAGGAGTGTGATAAAGCAATGGAAGAAGCTTGTCATCGTAGTTATTAAGCGAGAAGGTAGGCACTCGTGTGGGCGTCACCGCCCTTTGGACAGCTTTGACCTGTTGACGGAATTGTGTGATGCCTGCGTCCATTGTCTATTACGGTCCTAGACATGAGCTGTGAATATGGTGATGAAGTGGTATGAAATATGCAAAAAAAGGTAGCGATGAGCTGATAAATATTTAAGTGGTACCGTCAGCTAGTCCGGAAGGTACAGAAAAAAGTAGCTACGTTACGGCGTATGAACTGTAAATTGGAACAGATGTAAACAAAGCGGAGAAAAGGATATATAAATAGTAATTAGTGAATTACATGAAGATCTGTATAAATATGTCAAGCTATTTACGAAACAATCGGAGATGTCACTATGACCGGTGCAGGATAGAAGTACGGAAGCTTCCACGACAGGAATCACAGAAGACACTCAAATGCTACTCTACAGTAGTTATGTTGGAACATCAGGTTCATGATGAAATTGTGGAGTAGGTATGAAATCGTGGTTTCTAGCGGTCTTACTATGGGCTTTGTGAATTATTAAATGTCTTATCTATTTGTACAGATAAGAATTATTAGCGCGATAAATATTAGATAATGTCGAAATGTGCAATCTCTAATTAGGTAGATTTTGGAAAACCTGAGAGCGGGGAGTATTTTATTATAAATATGTAATTAACTTAGATTAATTATAGCCAGAATTGGCGGTCACTCCTTAGACTTTTGTGGCTATTGCAAAACCAGGGCGAAATACTATTATTCTATTACTCTATTAAGACGGATTTGTTAATTATAGATAATCCTAGTGCGTATCAACTTACCAAGAATGTAATTTATTTATAGTTCTGGGTGCACAATGGAAATGCCCTCCATCATATTTCTGTTAATCCACTCAGCTGTGCACCGAAATGAAAAACGTTGTCAAAATATGAATTTTACAGAAAACCTTCAATATACAACCGCTTTAAGTGAAATGAAGCAAAGCTTATATCGAGCAATTTCTTTGTCACTGTAGCACCTTATTCTACACATTTCTTGACGACTGCCTCGTCTCCCTGCTTTCAATGCGATCGTCACATTAACTATGTACAGAGTAGTATCCTATTAACGTTTATACATGGTATCTAGACTTCGAAGGGGAGCTCATTCTTAGAGTTCAACACGTATTTCCTCACGATGTTCTTGATAGTATGCTTCTTGAGCTCTCCTACGGGTGTGTTGGTAGAGGCTGCCAAGATCTTACTTCTGTCGTCCGAATATTCGTCCGACATCAACTTGGAGATAATAAGGTCCAACTTGACCTCCCGTATGCTCTTCTCCTTTTCGTTGATATCCAATGACAAGATTGGCTCTTCTGATGGCCACGACTGAATACCCCATTTCTGCTTGATCCGGTCTATTTCAGACAATAGCTGGCTCCTGTCGGCATTGGGCTGCGACTGGTACGTGCTTACGATCTGGTCCAATTTTTTTAAATCTTCTATCTGGGTTACAACACTTTCGAACTGCTGTTTTTCTTTGATGAAGATTTCAAGTTTCTGCGTTTCTTCTTCAATCACTTTCTCTTTTGCTAACGTTTCGTACAATGCAAATTGTTGACCCTTGTTGACTTTGATTTCGGCTACAGCAAAGGCCTTACGAGCAGAAATTTTGGGAATCGATTCAATTCTGACGACATCTCCTTCTTTACAGAGATTTCCTTCATCGTGAACCAAATAATCTTTTCTCTTGATAACTTCTTTGTGAATTTTGGTATCGTACACTTTTCTCTGCACCCTGACCTTGACTGTCTTGGCCATTTTTCCTTGGGACACCACAAGCCCTATGAAGTTCTGCTTGGCCATTGTGGGCTATATTATCTGAGGGTTTTGTATTCGACAAGGTTAATATGTAAAGTATACAAAAATCGTTAACTATGGCAAGAGTGAAAAATTTCGAAAAACTTTCGAGCACGTTACCCGGACGTAAAACTCTATTGGTAGCGCTGTTAAATATATGGGGTAATTGGATTGAAGAAGTAGACGTCAAAAGAAGATGTTTAGTTGTTTAGGAACTGGCGTTTAAGCAAATTACAAATAAATATTTCAATTTTCTTCTCTTCTCAATATATTTGAATCACACCGTTTTCTTAGTAGGTCGTCACCACCCTTGCTACTAATATTTTACTACTTCGTACTAATGGATATGTTCACTCAATTCTATAGTCTTCTCCTATATTCTATTTTCTTACAATGGCAAGACACTTCGTGAACTTTTCAATCAAAGTATTGTTCTCTTCTTCGGTACCTACAGACACTCTCAAGGCACCAGTACAGTTCAATTCCGTTCCTCTAAATCTGACCACGACCTGGTTATCCACCGCCAAAGTGTTGTAGAGCGCTTTAGCAATTTCGTTGCTGGGCTTTCCATCATTGTCAAGAATTTCGACAAGTAAGAAGTTGGAGTCTAGCCCTCCAATATTTTTGCCTATACCATCGAGAGCAAGCAAGTTCGTCAACAACTGATCTCTTTGTTGTATGATGTTGCTTACATATTTTGCCATAGTGGCCAATCCAGTCTCTTCTCCAGTAGCTCTAATAGCAACATTAGAAGTAAGCGACGAGATATTGTATGGATACTTCATCGAATTCAAATAGTAGGACAATGTCTCAGAGCAGAATGTAACACCCAATCGGATCCCAGCTAATCCGAAAGATTTGGACAAAGTCTGCATGACTACCAAGTTTTCGTATTCATTCACTAATGTAGACATTGATTCGCTGTATTTCGAGTCTGGAGAGATAGTGAAGTCAATATAGGCTTCATCGACAACGACCAAACCATTCCAGATTGGAACTACCTTCTCTAACAATTGAATTATATCCGCTACAGCAAGTAACTTTGCTGTAGGGTTTCCTGGCGAAGTCAAGTATACAAGTTTGATATTGGAGTCGCTGACAACCTTGGAAGTAATTCCTTCGATATCAATTTGAAAATCTGGGGTAGTAAGTGGAACCTTAACTATTTCTACATCGTTCACCGTAGCACAGATGGAGTACATTCCGTAAGTAGGAGGACATATCAACATCTTATCCTTTCCAGGTTGACAGACGCATCTCAAAAGCATATCGATACTTTCATCAGAGCCTACACCAAGACACAAATTTCCAACTTTGAGCTTATTCTCTTCAAAAACCTTAACGAATTTGTTTGGCTTTTTGTTTCTAAAATCGATGATTTGTTGTTTCAACTCAGCTTGGTGTGGGTCTGGATATCTATTCAACTCCATACCTTGTTCGTCTTTGGACAATTCGGAAAGAGCAGGGCCGTGGGTGTTTTCGTTGGCATCCAAGAGGATCCCAGTCTTGAAATCATCTCTAGCACATCTGTAAGGCTCAAGAGTGAGGATGTTGGGTCTCACTGTTTTTTTAATATCGAAAGGCATTTTCGACGAGCGACTATTCTATGAAGCGAGATTTGCGTATATCTCTCGCAATTTAAGGATGCTTCTTTAAAGAAATAGAATCTCAATCTCTCAAGATAGAGTGAAAATTTCCTGAGTCAAACGACTGAATTATGACTCTTTCGGAATTGCGCGCGCTACCGGCAGTAGTCGCCAGATCTGGAATAATGTTGCAGAGCGCAGTATTTACCATTATACTTTGTACTAGAAATCATACCGATCACATGAAACGAGAGTCATACTAGAAGTGGTACTTAGTGAATAAATCTGAAAATCATACTATATAAATGTAATCTGTTGCTATATGTATGAGCTACTATGTGCTTGTCGGGGATTCAAGCTGGAAGAACCGAACACGGGAACCAGATAGAGAACTCAGAGATACCTTTTTTCCTATTACTTTATCTGTCTTGTTTATTGTTCTGCTTCTGCTTCTGCTTCTTGATCTTATGAGATTCTCCCTGATCTCCTGCTCGATATCAATCAAGGACAATTCTGGATCGTGGTTCTCCGTTTCTTCGATGGTAACGACGTCTTTGAAACTTGGCCGGTGTGTGTGTGGAGAAAACACCTCGTCCTCGAATTCAGAACTACCTCTATTGCCATGGTCCAAGGAATTAGATACATTAAACAAAATGTCTTCTTTCCTCATCCACAATGTGTTAACCAGCTTATTTCTTTTCCAAACCCCTAGGTTAGACAAATCAGGAACAGAGACGTTTGTGATATTTTTATCAGGCTGGAGAGGAGCGAAACACTTTTCCGATTCTTGACAATTGCTACTAAAATATTGCTCAAGCTTATTGTGAAGTGATGGATGATCATAAGTAAGTATTGTTGGTGCACCCGCAGATTCAATTAGGGCAGACTCTGAAATTTCCGAACGGTTCAGTGGCAGACTTTGCATTTCAGGACTGGGTACTTTCAATAGCCTTGAGAACCATTTGAAATACCGTACTGCTTTTTCTGGAAGCCTCAGCTCCTTCAGCTGCCTTGTTGTAATAGAATTGCAAGATGAAATATTGCGAAGAGAATTGTTCTGAGGAGAACAGCTAGAAGGTATATTTGGAGTAGCTGTACTTTGAGCAGGAGTAGATTGACTTGCACTATGATAGCTAGATGCATCACTCTTTGATTCAGCAATTATGTTTGCAGCTTGGTTCTTTTCACTTAGTATAAGAGTACCTCGATGTTTCTTGGAAGGCTTCCATAGTTTCATAAATCGAGTGGTTCCGATCTCGATGTACTTTTCGATTTCGACAATTTTTGTAGTCAGAGAGATGGACACTATCCTAGTAGTAGTTTTACTTTCTTCAAAAATAGCAGCGTCTCTAGCTCTTTCTCTGCAATTGATATTCTCCGACACATTGTAGAGCAGTTGGAGTCCCGCAGAAGAAATGTCTCTGGATACATACGAGACCAGGTCGTCGAAGGGGCACTCCATCTGAGAGACTAACAATATATGAGAGAAGAGTATTTTGACAGTAGTTTTGGAAAAGAGTCTGGTGACATTCTTCTAGTCCAAACCATCCCATATTTTTGATAGGCGCTGTGACATTTTGCACCCATTGCGAGAATAAACAGCTAATTTGAGAGGTTATCTGCAGTATATAGATTAATTCTCGCGTTGTTCACGTGATCATGGGCGATCAACTGATATACATTTTCATGTGTATTGGACAGGTAGACATAACCTTGCAATTCTCTTCGAATATTCTTAAAGTTGTAGAGTTTCCTATTGTGGAATTGAAATAAAGAAGAAACAATAATTCACAATGAGTGTTTCGTTAGGATACGATCCCAAATCGAAGGTTATTAGTGTGGGAGAAGATTCTGTGGGTGATGAAAGTTTGGCACTTGAAGTTAAGCAATTGAATACATTAACCCAGGAATTGATAGCGCTGGGAAGTGATGTTCCTCCACAACCTTCACAACAGACCTTCAACAAGGATATGAGTATGATGATCAAGAAAATGTACGAATCTGGAGTTCAATCATTTAAACAGGGAAAATTTGCTGAATCTGCCAAACAGTTTTCTATTGGATTGGAAATGATTTCGAGAAGACAAAAGTTTGAGTCTTTCCAGGGAACACTTCAGGAACTTAATTTGTTTCTTATGAGTAGGGCCGATGCATACTTGAAGACCAAAGAGTATTTGAAGGCTTTTAGTGATGCTGATATGTTGATTGGAATGATGATGTGTACCCCAGAAAACTTCTTGAGAAGAGGTGTAGCCAACTACTTTCTTGGAAACTACGAGGCTGCTAGAGCTGACTACCAGAGAGGATTAGCTTTTGGCGAGAACAACCAGAGACTCCAGGCTGAGTTGAACATTGTGTTGGACAAGATCCTCGAGGAGAATGGTGATTATTTGGAGAGGGAGAAGTTCTGAAGGAGAGTAGTATGTAACAGAATGAAAAAACTTAGAGAGTATATTAATGTACAAATATGACAAGTAGAAGTAAATACTAGAGTTCTTGTGTGTTAGTTGCATTTGAAAGTCTAAACTATGTGGTCAATTAACATATACAAGTTAAAAAGAAAATGCTTGTTCAATTACATTTATAGTTATATGGTGGAAATTTACTAATGAGTGTAGAATTATTTTGGAATTGGGTCCCTCTATTTATTGGTTATTGTCTTGCCAGTTTAAGAATGAACTTCACTAAAGTTTTTGGTTGCGAAAAATTTTCTTATCTGGGAAATCTGAAAGAAAGCTCTCAGTCCAAGAATTGTTTTTTATCAACTTCTACTATGCATAGAAAACATATTTCATTTAAAATGCTTCATGCTTAGTCACATATGTCTCATATATATCCCAACTAATTATACATATATCAATCTTATCACTGGAGCCATTTCATTAGTATCAAAACTGGTGCGGCGTGCGAACCTTCAATATCTGCCATTGCCAGGCACTGTTTGACTATGCAGTAGACAAAAGAAGCTTCAAAATATTATCTCTCATCCATACTTACTACTTCTGTAGCTCAGAAATCAAAGTCTACTATGAATGGCTCCGTAGCGAGCAACCAGATCGTATTCTTGTCTGACTCAGACGAGGATATGGAGATAGATTCTGGAGAGCACGAGATCAATTTACAGTCTAATAATGAAATCAGAAATAACGAGAGCAACAATGATGCCATCGATAACAGACGTTTCAACAATACAGAAACAGTACGTGAATATTTCGTCGATGATCTCTTCAACGGACCTTTTCAGTCAAATCCTTCCAGTATTACAGTTTCCGAACTCAACTCACCTACCCCTGGATCTGATCTTGAGTCTGTGACTTCTAATACAAGGTTGAACCAATTCAACAACAATATAAACGTAGAACCAGCGGCAAAACGACAACGACTAGATTCGCTCTACTCAGATAAAAGAGGCTCCAGTCCGTTTCAACGCTACCAGATTCACTCCGAAAGCTCGACGCCAAATCCATCGAATTCTCCAAGTGTAGTTCAGATACCCCGTATTCAGAACCTTCGAAGTCATCCAGTTTTGAGTGAAAACTTGCAGCTTATCCAAAGTATTCAGAATCCAAGTTTGCAACTGGTAGTTTCTGTAAACAGCGAGTCAGATAATGTCGTCTACCCTCCTTTACCAGATCAGCGGCGTTTCGATTTGCTCCTGGACTCTGTAGTATCTAGAGGTATCGACACTATTCTGGCCCCTGATAACGTAGAAGTGATAGATCTCAGTTCGGATGAAGATCTAGAGCCCGAGCCACGTTCACATACGACAAATACAACAATTATTCTTACAAATCGGAATGCCAAAACTATAGACTCTTTTACCAGAGAAATTACAAATACAAATAGAAACGATACAAACCAGGATGAAGATTCGGATGACGATTTGATGATTATAGACGAGCAGGAAGCAGTCAGAAGCGGAAGCTTTAAACCAACTTCGTTTGAAAAAAATAGAAGCAGAGATCCATTGGAGGATGAAATCGAGAGAAACATAGCGACAATTCCTGGTTACAACAGACCTGTTCCGGTTCCTCACCTTTCTGATTCCGGTTTCTCAATGAGTCAGTTGGCAATTCGTGAGCTTCAAGACAAGGAAAATAGACTAACGCAGGAGATCAATAAGTCCTATGCTAACCTCAGCTCCTGTGAGACTCAACGAACTACCTATTCAGCCATGTATAGTGAAGGTTTGAAGCGAGTACATGAGTTGAAGAATCAGTTAGGTCTAGCGATCACTCAGGGAGCACAAAATTTGGTAGGACAGATGCGAGATTTGCTAGAAAGAAAAGAACTTGAAGTCAGAAACGTCAAAATTGGTTTAGGTCTTCGTGATAATTTAGTCATTGCCAATAGTAGAAAGCTACAGGAACTCACTCGTTCACTCAGAAGTATACGACAAGAATTGAAGCGACAAGGTACTGAAACAGTATATAATGATGAACTTTCAATTCAGGAGCATGCTCCTATTCGATCTGGGTATCAAGCCAATATCTATTCGGATCTGAAGGATCTTCAGAATTTGTTAAACAACATCAAACCAGACGAAGATTTAGAAGAAGGAATAGAGATTACACCCAAAGAGCTTTCGATCAACTTGATGAAGCACCAAAAATTGGGCTTAACATGGTTACTTCGAATGGAGAACTCTAAAGCCAAAGGTGGTATTCTTGCTGATGATATGGGTCTCGGTAAGACAGTTCAAACTTTGGCACTATTGATGGCCAATAAATCAAAAGATCCTACAAGAAAGACGACTTTGATTATCGCTCCAGTTTCCTTGTTGAGACAGTGGAACGCCGAAATTGAGTCCAAAGTTAAGTCTGATATTCAAGTAACAGTGGCCGTTTATCATGGGAATGACAAGAAGCAATTGTCTACTTTCAAGGACTTGGCTCAATTCGATGTTCTCATGACTTCGTATGGAACATTGTCTTCAGAATGGAAAAAGCATTTTAGCGAAGTTATCACTGGAAAGAATAAGAAGAAGAGCAACTATCTACCACAACATAGTGAAGGAGGAAAGAGTTATGTTTCTCCTTTTTTTTCCAAAGATGCTTTCTTTTACCGAATCATTCTAGACGAAGCTCAAAATATCAAGAACAAGTCGTCCCTTGCTTCTAGAGCAGTCACTCTTTTACGGGCAGATTATAGATTCTGTTTGTCTGGTACTCCCATGCAAAACAATGTTGAGGAACTTTACCCCATCATTCGTTTCTTACAGATAAGACCATATAACGAGGAGCTGAGATTTCGTTCGGATATTGCCATCCCATTGAAATCAAAAAATAGAGAGTATGATGATTATGACAAGACACAAAGTATGAAGAAGTTGAGAGCTATCTTAAAGGCCATTTTACTTCGGAGGTCCAAGAACACTTTGATTGATGGAAAACCTATTTTGACTCTTCCAGAGAAGCATTTGATTTCTGACTTTGTTGAGCTCGATACCGTAGAACAAAAGTTCTACAATTCCTTGGAATCTGGTATCAAACAAAAGGCCAAAAAAATCATGCTGCAGCAAAAACGGATGGGTATTGCTTCTGGAATCTTGACACTCTTACTTCGTTTGAGACAGGCATGTTGCCACAACTATTTGGTTGAAATCGGAGAGATTAAGGCGAATGATAGAAAGAAACACCTGGGTAAAAAGAGAATCATTGATTGGAGATTCATGTTGCGACAACTATCCACGTTAGACGCCAGTGTGATATCGAGAATCAAACATCTTGACCTTGCTTACTCTGGTGGAGCTTCCAAAAAGAAGATCAAAAATGAGACTGAGGAGGTTGGCGGGCCCAAAATCGAATCAGATGACTTCTTGCAATCTTTGATAGAAGAATCTGACAACGAAGACAATGATAATGATCCGTCATTCAACGATGAAGATAACATGTTCACTTGTCCTATATGCTATAGTGTTGTTAACAACTTGGAAGATACTTTAATCTTTCCTAATTGTGGACATATGATTTGTCTGTCGTGTGAAGAAGTTTTCTTTGAGGACCAATTGGAAGATGATAGTGGTGAGTCAAATATTGCTCGTTGTAAGGAATGTGGAACAAAAGTGAAGCAATCTACTTTGATTGACTATATGATATTCAAACTTGTTCATCATGATCAAATGGAGTTGTCTGAGATTGCAAGCTTTTGTACTCGTTACTATGCGATTTCGAAATCGCCAACGAATATGCAGCTTGTACAGCAATTAGTCAAACGAGACGGCGCATTGACTCCTTCGGCCAAGATTTCCAAATGTGTAGAATTATTGAGGATGATTTTCAAATCATATCCTGGAGAAAAGATTATTGTCTTTTCTCAGTTCACCAGTTTATTTGACATCATGAAGTTGGTCTTCGATAGAGAAGAAATTCACTTCTTGAGGTATGACGGATCCATGACAATCGACCAGAAAAATTCCACTATCAAGAGATTCTATCAGGAAGACATCAAGGTGTTGTTGTTATCATTGAAGGCAGGTAATGTAGGTTTGACTTTGACATGTGCATCTCATGTGATTATCATAGATCCGTTCTGGAACCCTTATGTCGAAGAGCAGGCTATGGATAGATCTCATAGAATTGGACAGGAACGAGAAGTTTATGTTCACAGAATATTGATTGCTGGTACTGTTGAGAGTAGAATCATGGAGTTGCAAGAAAGGAAACGAGAGATGGTGGGTGCGGCATTAGACGAGAAGGGAATGAAGTCTGTATCTAGACTTGGCCAAAAGGAATTGGGATTCTTGTTCGGCTTGAATAGCTTGAATTAGTAGCAAATTTATTGATAAATTACGAGAATTTGTACTTATAACCAACTACAAGGTACATATATACAATTGTACTTTCATTTCTTCATATGTATTCAATAAAGATTTATTTCTCTTGAATTTATTGCATCAGTTTCTAAATTTCCTAACCTTGGAAATATTTGTACTCCAATCTTGTTCAGTAATGAGGGAATCAGGCTGAAAAACTAACTCGTGCAAAATTATGGGTTCAAAGTCGACATTATATTTGGAGAGTGACTTGCAGAGATATATCATTTGTAGTATCAATCCGTTTTTCTTGTTTTGGATATCAAGTTCTGTTTCTTCTTCATCAGTCTTGGAAGTGCTGAACACCTCGGGTAAATATTTCTTTAATTCTTGGACAAGAAGCAAGGCGAGGTTTCTAATAAGCAGGTTGATGAGTAAGTTGTCCTCCTGAGATGTATCCAATGTCGCATTGGATATATTAGTTGATATGCCGAAAATGGCATAATAGATAGATAGAGAATTGAATATGTACTCTCTATAGGTTTCAATGAACCGTTTCAAGTACGAAAGCTTGTTGAAATTTATCAAGGGTTTCAAGGCTGCTATTTCACTGGTGATGAATTTGAAACGAGCGCTGAGATAAATTATCTTAAGCAATTTATCTTTCTGGGCCTGCTTTTCAGCTGAAGAGGTCGCTCTAGATGACGATTTACTGAACTTACTGTACGAGAAATTTTCTGAACCGTAGCTGACGATGTCTAGTTTGTTCAAAATCTGGAAAATCTTGAAGATGTTGTTCTGTTTGAGGTTTGTGTTCAAGAGTTTGATTAAACCCCGTACCATACGTTTCAACTCCTGTTCGACTTGAGTCTGTATTCTTTGGAATATCACCAACTTGGGAAATCTAATGAGCAACGCCTGGACTAGGATGGAAATCTCTAGCGACTCTTGGTAGTTTCCCTGAAGAATGCACAATTTGCACAATGTTGGCAATTCTAAAAGATCAAGTACAGAATCAATATTGGTCAAGATCGAATTGTTGATCTTGATCGCATCCGTTAGTTTCTCATTGATCAGAACAATGAAACGACTACTTGAAACACCATTCTGAGTCTCTATATCCAAAACTTTCAACATTGCATCGATTTCGCGGTTGTAATCGGTTGCTACTGTCTTGTTGAACGAGTTGAGATCATTGCTAATATCTATAATAAAGTCTCTATTTTCATTTGTGATTGCTACCAATTTGAGATTGATGACGTGTTGCTTCAGATCAAGTTCGGCAATCTCTTCTATCAAGGTCCGTTTATGATTTTGGCTCAATTCGCTCGTATCCGTTGTAGTAGTGTATGTTTCTGTGGATAACAATTGGTCGTTGATGAGAAGATCCTGGAGATATTTCTCTGATTCTGCCCGCAAATGCAAATCAGAGTCTATAATCTTCTGAAGGTCTGTAGGAAGATCTGTTTTAAGAGTTTCTAGAAGAATCGAAGACATGGTGGCAGTTTTGTATGAGAAAAAGGTATTTGAAAAAGTTGTTACTGTTTGTCCATATACTATTGGTTCTTAAAACTAATATGTCACGTGATTTTCTTGAATTTGAACGGGATTTGGTAATCTATGTTGAAATTAGGTGTAAAGAGTGTTATTGAACTTTTATACCTATTTGAATTTCTATTCTTCAGATATACCGAGCTATTCGTTGGTTTTGCTAACTGTGAACGGTTGGAGATAGAATTGTATTGCATACGGGATATTCTGTCCACCTGACAACAATAACAAGAATAGGAATTTCAATTGTAGAATTCAAGATGCTTTCAAAGATAGGTAGCCAGAGTATCTTAATAAAATGAACATCATAATAACATTACGATTCAATTGAGTTATCATTTCGAAATTTTGTTATGGTAGCGCCGATATTATAAGTGTTTATACACTACTCTAAACAGACCTTCTCTAATTATTCACACTGAGGACCTATCCGACGTACTTCAATCCCAATCCGAGAACTCTTGAGATTAACTCAAGATTTTCCCGAAGTTCATGCCTCTCCAATTGCCTGTCTTTACCACAAGGTCAAACTGCTTAAATTCAACCTGCACATAGTAATAGTGATAAATAGCCCTTTAATCGAAATGACTTTACGTAGTATGCTAAGACCAGAAGACGAAAAATTGGACTGAATAGTAAACAGTTCCGGAAGACAATATGTTATAATGAAGTATAATTAACACCATTCTGCTATCTGAGAGAATAGAAAGAATTGAAGGTTTATCTAACTTTTGGTCCACACACTACCTCATATCGTGTATCCATTAATGATAACTAAAGATATTGATGAATATACAGCACACTCTTCTTCCACCAATAATTGCAGTAATGGAGGGGCTCTTTTTCAACGTCAACTACGGCTATGTCGAAGGTGTTGTTAGGGGCTACAAGAGTGGGCTCTTGACTTCTAACCAGTATGTGAATTTGACCCAGTGTGACAACTTGGAAGATTTGAAATTGCAATTGTCTGCAACCGATTATGGTAACTTTTTGGCGCAACAATCTGGCCCTTTGCTGACGAGTATCATCCAGGACAACTTGCTGAAGAAGTTATACCAGCAGTTTCAATACTTGAAAACTCAGGCCTCAGGCAAGCTTACAAAGTTTCTTGACTTTATCAGCTATGGCTATATGATAGACAACGTTTCGTTGATGATTACGGGGACTTTACATGAAAGAGATAGAACAGAAATCTTGCTGAAATGCCATCCTTTGGGATGGTTTGACACTTTGCCCACACTTTCGATTGCTACCGACATCGAGAGTTTGTACAGCACTGTTTTGATCGATACGCCATTGGCCCCTTTCTTTAAGAACTGTTTGACTGTAGACGATTTGGACGATTTGAACATCGAAATCATCAGGAACAGATTGAACAAGAACTATTTAGAGGCTTTTGTTGAATTTGTAGGCACTGAATTTGGCAACCCGGACGACGAGATCATGGCTCGTTTGTTGAGCTTTGAGGCTGACAAGAGAGTCATCAACATTGCCCTCAACTCTTTGAACAACCCTGAATTATCACCCGAAGATAAGCTCTCGTTGTTCCCTAACTATGGAAAATTATATCCGACATACCACAGCGAGTTGTCGCAAGTCGACGACTTTGAACAGTTGAAGGCTATTGTGGAAAATGTAGGTGAGTACAAGGACATTTTCAACGAGTCATCCGATACAGGTGCTGGAGCTAAGAACTTGGAAGACTGGTTTTACTTGTTGGAAATGCAGTACTGTAAGAATGCATTCACTCAGCAGTTTACGTTGTCGACAGTTTGGGCTTGGTTGAGATCCAAGGAACAGGAAATCAGAAATGTCACCTGGATAGCTGAATGCATTGCCCAGAACCAGAAGAACAGAATCGACAACTACATTGCTGTCTATTAGTATAGTCTATACTCTTCTATCTACCGTCAACTAGTATAATCTCTAGTCTACTTTATCCAGCCTATTTTATAGTATAATGGCTGAGCCTTCATTTCATTCTATACGTTTATCGAGATTTAGTTATTCAATAGATAAAAACCATTGACCTCAGAGGAAAAGCGGCACTTCGACAGCTCCACTGACATCATTGATATTCGAGCCATTGTCGTCGACTTGTCCATTGCCTCTAGTCTTTCTCTTCTTTTTGGCTGAGGCGTTAGTAGTTTGGTGCGACTCGTAGATAGTCTCGTTATTCTGGATATTTCTGTAAGTATTCGTAAATTCATCCACATTCTCACTCCTCAACATGGCGTAAGAAAGCTTGGGGTTGCTTGGCTCCACTAGTTGTTCTTCTACAAGTGGCTGGTAGTCTTGTATGGAACCATCATTGTTGAGAATGTCTCGCTGAATGTTTTTGGACGAGTTGTAGTTCTTTATATATTCGTAGCTTTCATCGTCAAAGAGGTTGTTGATGTTGATATTATTATTGTCGTTTTCTTCAAACATTTCGTTGACTACAGTGGACACTTCTAACATATTGAAGTTGATAAGAGTGCCCGCACTGTTAGGCAAGTAGGCATTTTTACAGAGCACTTGGATCGAAAGAACTCCATTGAAATCCTTGAGAATCTTGCATTTAGACGACATCTTGACAGCACGGAAAATCTTGATGAACGTAGCGAAATTGTAGCACGAGATAAGCGAAGTATTTACAGGGATGTTCTCTCCTTGAGAGTCGCTGCTTCGTGAGAATATAAGCAACTTCTCGAGAATTGTCTTTTCGTTCGGGTAGATAAGTTTCAGATGGCCAATGGGACCTTTAGAGATGAAACTGAGCTGGTTGTCAAAGAAAACAGGACCTCCTCGTTGCCGAGATTGTCTTGAAGACAAGTTTCCGAGAGTTCTTTTCTCGTTTGAGATATATATATACAAGTCGAGGGTGCTGATCTGCTGGAGATCTTGAAGAAGGTTCGTGAAGACGTCACTTCGGAGCATGAGTTCAAACTGGATATCATTATGATTAACTACCAAATGGTCCTGGTCTGCACCTTCATCGTCATCATATGGGTATACCAAATCGGTGTAGAAGGTTAGGAATTCGAGCTTCTCGCTCATGAGATTGTCTTCGAACTCAATGACAAGAGGATACCCTTCACCTTCGTAGGTAATGTAGCAAGTGACAGAGTCTGGAATGGGATTGCCTACTCCGCTGGAAACCGCAGAAACTCCCGATCCAGTTGTCAGACCCTTATGCTTACTTTTGGAGTTACCCACACCGGATGCTACAGAGACAAACGAGTCCCCTATAAGCGATATATCTACACCGAGGCGGAGTTCTGCTAAGTGGCCCAGTTCTTCTACCTCGGCATGATCAGGAGAAATCGTTTGTGAGGAGCCTGTGGAGTCTCGAAGAAAGAAGTTGTACTGGTTAAATAGCGACGGCTCAATCGTAAGTAATACGTTCAGTACGTGGTTGTGTTCAGCATAGATCCGAATGCCCGTAGGCTTTATGATCATTAATGCCTGGTGGTTGATGGAGTTGATGGCAGAAAAAATATCTGCTAGATGGATAATCTGATTTGTGGAGCCCGAAAACGAGTATGTCACCGGTGGGGGAACTTGTGACCCTATTTGCGCATTGTAATTATGCTCATCTTCTTGAGAAGAGACAAATAGCAGCATTGCTGTGGAGAAAGAGGAATATAGAAAGTAATGTAATTCTAGATTCGAAATACTACGCGCGTTAGTTAATATTTTCTACGTTTGTATGGTTGCGAAAAAAATGAGATTGATAGGTATTTACGTAATTTACTGATTACAGAAAGTTAGAATGATTGCCTTGCCAACAGAAATCAAGCTATTCATTAATATTAACATCGGACGAAACCATCTTTTCACACGTCAAATATGTTTGTACTGTTATTTTGTACGAAAATTTGCAATTTTCCAAAGCATTTATAATGACTATTCACATAACAACTCTTGCTGATATATTAGTGAAACCGAACATCTTGTCAAAAAAGATAGTCTTTGCAAGAAGAATAAATGAAACGGTAACGTGAACTGTAAAAGCAGCATATTTGAGTCTCATTCATGTTGAATTGACATTATTATTGAAAATCGATGTTTGATAGACAAACTGCTGTACGAGACTAGGAAGCTCCTCATTCTATCTTCCAAATCATTTTCATTTCCTATAGACTTCTTCGGTGTACTCTACAACAATTTCTTATTTTCTTCTTGGGCATACTTGGAACAGATACAAGAGGCAGAAAGAATATTTTGGCAAACCCAAGTATATTTGTAAATGTGAGCACACACTGTAGTGGGTCCTCTGGAGTCAATTTCCTTTTTCCTGGGCTGGGGACGTGCATTGCAATATCCAGGGGTTTTCAGCCTGCAAAATCATATCTTTCCAATGCTTCAAGTAGTACTACTTGACTCGTTTGTCCTATCTAACCTTCATTGGTTGCGTCCATCAAAACCAATTATTTTGTTTTTCTTGGACTAGCTTTTTCGACCATTGCCAGAGCCTGCAAACTATAATATAAAAAACGTGAACTGATGGAACAGATGAAACGGTACTAGATTGTTTAGAAAGCGAACCTCTGCAAAATTGCCGTGCCCAGTAATAACTAGGCAAACTGAGATAGTCAACCTAAATTGAGGTGGACAATGCTACTAATAACTCATATTACCATGGCACCTTTGTTCGAATTTCTCTACAGATTCTGTTCACTATAGATACTAAATAGGAAACTACATCGATTTCAAAGAGCAAGAGATGTACGGAAGTATGTGAGAGCTATCTATGATACAACTGACTTGAATTCTACGAAATCAAGATGGTAGCCACTTTTTCTTGACCTGCGGTGACAACTAAATTCCGGTGAAACGACTCTTTTGTGCCATGGGATGGCCATCATTATCTTGGCGTACACTGTAACTTGAACCACATCACATTTTGGCCTGTACGAATGATAATGGGAGCTTGAACGTGCCTAGAGTGAAACAACAAACATTTCTCAGGTAGCCAAGGAGTATTGACTGTCGTAAAATGTGTGTCGCAATTAGTCTTCGGTAAGAGCCAGTCAATTAGCTCAGTCAATTGCTGATAAGACATTGTCCAGGTAGAAAATCACCCTAACCACAAAAAGAAGGAACTAGCGATTAGCTGAAATTGACATCACGTGCATGAATTGGAATATTCCTGGCATGCAGTGCTGCATATACCGTAATAATAAATAGCGATGATAATAATCATTGTAATATATATCTGTTATCTCCAAAATTAATTTATATTACAGCATCTTTTCCTGACTTATATAGACCGCATAGAAACCCCAGTGTGTTATACTCACACAGTATCAACATCTGACGCCAGAAGCGACCTAGAATCACATACGGCATCATGGTCTGGAGTCAGCTAGAGGTAAGTGCTTTCTTTTTAGGCTAAGCTTTTTTGAAGGAATGATAGGGTCAAGAAAACAAATGGAGTGGGCGGGTGTGTTCCAGATAGAAGATGAATATTATATCTTGGAGTGATATCGATCGAACTCCAGTGGAGTTGGTTGGTTCATATGAGACTTGACTAATTCTGGGTCAATCGGATGAATGGATTATCACGAAGACTATTGCGAGGAAAATGAATAGCATCTCACTTCGGATGAAACATGACATGAAAATTCTGGCAGACAAGAAAAGTGATAGGTGTCAGGCCGAGCGATCACATCAAAGAGGCTAATGAAAGGTTCTTATATCATAATTGTGAGGTAGTACTATGTTGAACTGATGATGCATTGGACTTTCAACGATATCATAACCGAAAATAAGTCAAGAAGTCATCAGTTCAATAGTCTTGTTGTTCTTCTTAGTCCATATCCTCATCTTATCCAAATCCTGTTTTCATTCACACTTCATTATCTACTTCAATTTGTCTATCATTTTCGATAGATCATACTTTTTCACATACTAACCCACTCAGCTAGAGAATGCACACGTCGCCTATGCATGCGTGGGGATCTTCTCCACCCTCTTCTCACTTGTATCGTTGTTTGTCAAGGAGAGACTATATATTGGTGAAGCCACTGTAGCGACTATAGCTGGATTGATTCTTGGACCGCATTGTCTTGGCTGGTTTGATCCCGTAACCTGGGGAAACACCGATCATATTACCTTGGAAATTTGTCGAATTGTATTATGTATCCAAATCGTAGCCGTGGCTGTCGAGTTGCCGCGGAAGTACATGAAAAAGCACTGGTTGTCGGTGACAATTTTCCTATTGCCTGTTATGACATGCGGCTGGCTTATAGTGGGCCTTTTTATATGGGTTCTTATTCCACACTTCAACTTTTCTGATGCGCTTTTGGTGTCTGCATGTGTCACCGCTACTGATCCCGTGTTGGCCGCTGCCGTTGTCGGTAAGGGAAAGTTTGCCGAAAGAGTGCCTGGCCACTTGAGAAACTTGTTATCCGCTGAATCCGGCTGTAATGATGGTATGGCTTTTCCATTCATCTTTCTTTCGTTAAACATCGTAATCCATGGTAGCAATGTGGGAGAAGTGGTCAAGGACTGGTTCTTGCTCACGATCTTGTGGGAATGTATCTTTGGATGTATTCTCGGTGCTGTGCTAGGCTATGTACTTAGAAAACTTGTAGCATTTGCTGAACAAAAAAATTTGATCGATCGTGAGTCGTTTCTTGCGATCTTTGTGTTTTTGGCATTTAATTCCGCTGGTATCGGGTCCATGTTAGGAGTCGACGACTTATTGGTTTCATTTGCAGCTGGTACTTCATTTGGCTGGAACGGTGATTTCGCCAAGAAGACAGAAGAATCGCATGTTTCTACAGTTATTGACTTGTTGTTGAACTTGGCATTTTTTGTATACTTTGGGGCCATTGTACCATGGCCCCTGTTCAACGATGGATCTCTTGGTTTGAACGCTTGGAGATTGGTAGTTCTTGCTGTCGTGGTCATTTTCTTGAGAAGATTGCCCGCTGTAATAGCCTTGAAACCGTTTACTCCTGATGTGAAGACCTGGAGAGAAGCATTATTTTGTGGCCATTTTGGACCCATCGGAGTTGGTGCTCTATTTGCTGCCATCTTGGCTCGTAAGGACTTGGAAGCACATTACACGCACGAAGAGACTCCTTTGGCGCATTTGCCAGACGAATCGCATCCTCACTACCAATTGCTTGCTACCATCTGGCCCTTGATCTGTTTTATAGTAGTCACATCCATTGTAGTTCATGGATCGTCTGTGGCCGTTTTGACGTTGGGTAAACGTCTAAACAGAATGGCCATCACCATGTCGTTCACCATTACAGATAACCAAGACCAGGGTCCAGCTTGGATGTCGAGATTGCAAAAATTGGATAAGGTGTCTACTTCCTTTTCATTGCACAGAGTAGATACTCTTGCTCCTAGTGTAGAAACAAAGGTCCAGCCAAGTACCACTGTAGAGACCAGTGGAATAAAGGTGCGGCCAGCTGGAGGTGCTAAGAGAAGAAAGAATAAGAAGGACAAGAAGAAGAAAGGTCCAAGTTCAAGAATTAAGAAGACGCTATCTAGAGTAGCTACTAATGACCGCGAAGGTGACTTGTTGTCAAGTCCAACTTTGGAAAGGCAAAGACCTCAAACAGAAGTATTGCAGCTTGGAAGAACGGCTTCGAGAGTTCCTCAATCTACGCAAGATACCCCTACGAAAGAGAGCTACGACGAAAGCTCTTCACAATCTTGGGGACAATACCAAGATGAAAAATTGCCCTTTAATCCGAACGAAAAGCTATCCGGCAAATCACAGTACGGAGAGAGAATGCCTACTGAAGAAGAAAAGAGTCTCTCTATTCCTACAACAGCTTACGCTGAAGGAGACCAACTCATCATTGAAGACCAACGTGGTGAAATTGTGGAGTCTTTGAGTTTGAATAAAGTCAAGAGCAATGCTAGCTCTCGTCATGAAGATAACTTGAGTATTCACTCCATGGACTCAATTCGTCGTCATTTGTCACAGTACGATGCAGCAGATGCTTCTTCAGACGGAGACCAGTCGGAAGAGTCTCCTATTAGCAAGAAGTTGTCTAGAACATTTGATGGCTACAAGAAACGTACATTCTACAGAAAAAACGATCCGAATCACAGAAAGGTTTATGCTCATCAAATCGACGACGTCATCGTCATTGAAAATGAAGATGGAGAAATTATAAGAAGGTACAAGGTCAACCGTCATCCTCATTCCATCAGCCCTACTCAATCAAGGAAAAGAACAGGCTCTGTTGTTGCTGCTAGTCTCCAGTTCTTGGGTCTCAGAGGTAAAGAACCCGAGAACTTTCCAGCTGTTCCTGTAATCAAAATTGACGACGGGAACTCTTCTGCAAGCAAATTCCTTACCCAGCAGGATGACAATGGCATCGACTCTGCGTTGAGTGACTCCAGAGCAGGAATTAAGTTAGAGAGTAAATTGGCAGACATGTTGGCAAAGAAGTCAAAAACAAAAGATCTGCAATCCATGCCAACCATAGAGCCAAAATCGAAAGTCCGTAGGACAAAAGAATCTACTAGCAAGAGACCTACGTCACCTGGTCCACTTGATGTCGTGGAAGGATCGGAAGAAGAGGATGACGAAGATGAAGTTTCCGTGCAATCAGATGAAGTTTCTGAAGACTCGGAGGCTTCTGAAGATTCTGAAGATTCTGAAGAAGATTCCGACGATCTCCAGGAAACCGCTGTGGAAAAAAGAAGAAGATTAGAAGCATTGGGCAAATTGCCTACCACCAATCGCGATCATAATGATGAAGAAGATTGATTTATTTATTAGCTACACCAATACCCACTTGCATTACAATGAGAAAAGAAGAGTTGTACATCTTGGTATGCATTTAAAGAACGCCTAATTGTAATAGTCGATATGAATGTAGTCATAATCGTAGTACAGTGGATTTCATTAAGATAAACCTCACTTAAAAACGCTAGTAGAAAATTTAACCAAATGCTCAATATACATGAGTATTGTTAACTATGTGGACTAAATAGTTAAGAAAGCCCATTCAAAAGTCACTTTAAACTCATTCAAATTTACTACTGGCTCAAGCCTTTTTAAAGGAGGTTTATCTTTATGAATCCACTGGATAAAGTTTTAGTGGTGGTTCCTCGGCTCGGAATGTATCACGTGGACATATCATGTGCGACCCCACAAAAAAAGTCAGTATAGGATTTTCAAGATCTAGGAATTATCTTACTTTCATCGTTGTTCATTAAAGCATAGATAAAAAGCTATACTTGGTAGAATGAGTACTACCGTCATGGACTCGTCGCTTTCTTTGTCATTCAACACGTTGAGTGTGAACAAGCAAATTGAAAATGACTATACTTTGGCTGTAAAACTTTTCATGAACAAGAACTTTGACAAATCTTTCCAGCTCATCAAGGATCTCTACGAGCAAAGCTTTTCTGAATACGGCAAGGGACTCATAACTGAGAAGTTGTTCGTGAAAATTGTCAATTTGTATCTTGTTGAAGTTGGTTTGGCTCTTTCTGCTATTGCCACTTTGAGATTGTCCCAGATTGAGTCGCATCGCATTGTGACTTCATTGTTGAACAACGAGATAACCAAGCGTTTACTGGAGATCTACGGCACGGAGTCCAACTTTCCGTTGGAAATCGTATTTAATTACAACTTGCTTTTGGTGACGAACCGAGAGCTCTTGATTGTTGACGATAATGTGTTCTTGAACAAAGTGAGACGAATGTATGCTGCGATCGATTACAAAGCCGACAAGGATAATAAGTATTTGAAGAAGTTGATTGATTTATATGCTTTTGAGATTTTACCTCTTTTTGACGAATTTGATGAGGCACGTCATGTGATTGAGTCTCATCCCATTTTTGCCGTGGATATCAATGCTGGCTTGAAGAAAATAGACGACATCCAGAGAGAGAAGTTGAACATCTTGGATGCTGAGAGACAAATGAAGTTGGACAAGCAGCGCTTGGAGAAAGAACAGAGACAGAAGGAGCTCCAGAAAAAGAAAGAACTTGAAGCTCTGCAGAACTTGACCTATAAATCAATAAAGGAAATTCAAAAGCAATACTCCACTAGCGAATCTTCCACTTCAAGGCAATCATCTGCTGCTGTGGAAGACAAATCATCAAGTCAGTTGCAACATATCAGAGATAGACTTATTTATATTTTGCGAATGGTACTGGTGTACTTGAAGGAAAATTCGCCTATAATCTTAATTGTCCTCTTGACCATAGCACTCTCGTCCAAGTGGATCAATTTTCGTAAACTCAATCTCAAGGACAGGCTCATTGAGACGGTAAGAATGGCTTTCAAAGTCAGCTATTTATGAAGCTTGTATCTAGTGACGAATTCGATGTTTTCACGTGACCTTGTTTCCTATTACGTAATTGCAATATATATACTAACTCTATTAGTTAGATCTATTAATCTTTTGGACTATCTAATTTGCAAACTGCACTATTTTCCTTCAAGAGATATAAAAAGAATTTTGAGTGAAACTGGCAAATATTCCATTTATGCAACATATTTACGTTTAAAAGTTGTATTTGATATCAAATTTGTTAGCAAGCATGACTACTGACTCAGACGATGAGGGTATGTGGGTCATTGGCTATGGCTCGTTGATCTTCAAGCCTCCACACCACTCCTTCCGGGTAAACGGATATCTCAAAGGGTTTATAAGACGTTTCTGGCAGAGTTCTTCTGACCATCGTGGAACTCCCGAAGCTCCAGGAAGAGTCGTTACACTAATTTCTCTAGATGACTTGAAATCCAACACAAAATTCCACAACGATCTCCATATGTATGAATTGAGAAGTACCCATCAGGAGACTGAGATAAAACAGAACCGGGAATCAACTCCAGCCCAGATAGTCGATGTAACTCACAAGATTAACAGATTAGAAGAAGAGGATTTGAAGGTTTGGGGTGTGGCTTACTATGTTGAGCCACACGACGTGGCTGAAGTAAAAGAGTATCTTGATGTTCGTGAACAGGATGGATACACCACCTACAAGGTGCCATTCCATATTCTCAATGTTGAGAGTGAAAATGAGGTTTCTAAACGTAAATTAGCTCAACTTCCCATAGACGCTTCTACTGGCAATTATATTATAGAGCTGATGATCTATATAGGCACTATTGATAACGAGTCGTTCGTAGGTCCTGAAGCAATAGAAGACACTGCGAGTACAATAAGAATATCTAGGGGGCCGAGTGGCTTGAACTCAGAATACTTGAAAGAGTTGACCGAGGCTGTAAGACATTTAGATAGAGAAAGCCGGTCTAGAGACTACTATTTGGAAGATTTAGTGGAATTGGTGCAACGTCAGCATTGAAGGGTAAGTAATACTAGCAAAAAGTTCTGGAGAGTATAAGAGATCTTCTAACTACGATAAATATACAACTTTCTATATAAATTATAACAATAAATGGAATCTTCATTATTGTTAAAGTATATGGTTTACTGATAGTCGACATAGATGCAAAAAAATCTCCTGGGGGTGAGTCGAACACCCGATCTCAAGATTACTCTGAGAAAACCCATTACAGTCTCGCGCCTTAGCCAGCTTGGCCACCAAGAGGATTCCTATTGGTCAATTTGTCTCAATTTGGATGGTATTGTATAAATTTCAAGGCCCATACCGCAATACAACATTTACCGATTTTAAATGTCAGAACTACGACCAATCAATCAGCTGGAGGGACCTCTAGGAGGTTTATCT
>JAJMBD010000086.1:0-42592 GCA_030565185.1 Scheffersomyces titani
CACCAAGACCGCCACTATTGGTGCAACTGCAACTAAGTTCATCTTGCAACCAAATGACAAAGCTCCTTGTCTTCCAACTACTACTTATGTGACTTCAACTGTCACTTGGTTAGGTCCAAATACTATTACTGTTACTGACCAACCCGACTTTGGTCACTACACTGGTACCGTATACATCAAGGTCCCAATTCCAACAGTGACTAGCACTACCTGTAATTCAAAACCTTACCCTGAATACTCCACCAAGACCGCCACTATTGGTGCAACTGCAACTAAGTTCATCTTGCAACCAAATGACAAAGCTCCTTGTCTTCCACCACCACTTCCAACAGTGACTGTTACTTCGTGTAATTCAGTGAATAAAGATGAAAAGACGACAATAACTTCAGCTCTGACTGCTACTGTCTTAATCTTGAAGCCAAAGAACAGTTGTGGTAATGGAAATGGCAATGGAAATGGCAACGGAAATGGCAACGGAAATGGCAATGGAAATGGCAATGGAAATGGCAATGGAAATGGCAATGGAAATGGCAATGGAAATGGCAATGGAAATGGCAATGGAAATGGCAATGGAAATGGAAATGGAAATGGAAATGGAAATGGAAATGGTAATGGTAATGGCAACGGAAATGGTAATGATAATCTACAAGGATTAGCGTTACCCGTTGCTGCACCACTTGCTATCGAAGTTGAAGCAACTTTGCCAGCAGCAACGACAGAGACAACAATTCAACAAACAAGTTCTTCTGTTCTTCCGGTTGCTACTGTGGCACCTGTAGCTGCCGTGGCTCCTATAGCTGCCGTGGCTCCTGTAGATGCTCCTATAGCAGCTGCAGAACAATTTTATGCGAACGGCACTGTGCCAATCGTTGGTTAGGTGAATCAAATAATGTTTTGATTAACTATTTTGAACTTCTTTGGAGCTGGCTCCAAAACTATTATTACAGCATCCTTTAGTGTCCTTCAAAACATCTAGATGTTGATATTTTCGGTACGTATTGGATTCTGATTGAGTCCCATTTTCGGTGTAATTATTCAATTTCGCTATAGGATGTTTATTTTATTTGACTATCCTCTTGTTTTATTTAATGAATATTATTTGTATTTTGGACTGTATCTAAGTGTGACCTAATGTGGAATAGCAAGGAAACAATAACTAGGATCTAACACTAGTATTGGTTCAGTGAATTCGAATTATGGAGCCTATTGATTTTCTAATTTACTTCCTGGGAAGTACTCCGGACCATCTACAAGAAATCTTCATTTTATTCTATGAGTACTTTTTACCAATATTCATTAATTGTCTAAGTGCTTAACATTACTATAATTCTCAAAATTTGTGCCATCATAAAAAACAATTCTACAAATAAATATCGAGAGTTGATTAATTGTAAAGCTATGACAAGCAAGCTGTTTCAATTTGGAGAGTTCATAAAATTAAGTAGAAAAAAATTCAATAAGCTCGCAAGTATATTTCTTCTTTCAGTATATTACTTACATTCTAATAATTACGCGCTGTTGATCAAGACACCGCATATTTTTGATAAAACTAAAGAGCATTATAATATTGGTAATGATGCAATAACAAAATCTGACCAACTGAAATTCTACGAAAGCAATAGGGGATGGAGGATCTAAGAAAATAGAGGGATAGAAAAATTGTTATATAAACTATTCTTCCTGACGTTTCTTTTCCATGGTACATTAGTATATTTTGTTAGTTGGAACATGGTCCTCGTCATGAAATTTGAAAAATGAAGTCCAATTCAGTTTCTGTCTAATTCCGAAATCATTCTGATCCATAGTGGGCACTTGCACCTTATGAGTTGTCATTAATAAGATAACTTCCATTATTAATTAATTTTTCCAGAAAATAAACAATCAAGTTCATTTTCTATCAACTGAGCCGTATTTTGTAGCGAATGTTTTCAAAATACAGATATGACATTGACATGTAGGACAGATGAGTCCAAAATGGATATATTGAAATTTATTTTCTACCATATTTATGTACAAACAAGCAAAAAATATTCTTGTTGAGAGGTGTACTAAGAGGGTCTAATGCGATATATTAATTCTACATAAACAATTGATCCTTCCAAGACATGCTTCTCTAATTAGACCACTCCTTCGAATCAATTATTATAGGGACCGAATAAACTACTGAAGTGACCTTTTGCCATTTCTCAAAATGACAGGGATAGAATTAATGGAGCTTTAGTTATATAATACTCCGATTGCATTCATTGAAGAAATCATGAATATGAGCAAATATGATATGACCTTATTACTTTTAGTTCATACCACAATGTTGCATGGTGTGAGTGGTATGGCACCAACTAGCTATATGATGGATTATTCCCCTATCAATTAGAACTGTGCAGATTTTCTCACATCGAAAGATTTAAAAAATTCTACTCAACTTCAGTTGGTTTCTTTTACATCGAAATATTAGGTATATGCAATACATCGTCTCTAGAAAAGCCAGATTGATATATGATCCTGTAATCACGAATGCTCCACTTGCTAATATTGTCTGCAATGACTTCTCTTGCGCTTATTCCCACCATCAATTTCTGCACATAGGCAATTCGCAACCAAAATATTTGTGATAATCGCATCACGTGCTACTCATCTGAAAAAAATAGATACCAGAAATACTTATTTACTCTACCATCAATATTCAATTGAAGTCTCTCATTATTAACCATCAGCGTTTTCATTTCACGATGGTTGCTGAAAGAGCTCTCAAGAAGCAGAAATTGGATGAAGAATCCAGGGCTGAAATTGTGGCCGAAGAAGCGGAAGAAAAGTTAAGATTACACCCTCATCCTATAGCGCAAGAAGTCCTAGTCCACCACGATGCTGGAGAGTTCTCTGGTTTGACCAGACACAAGACCACTTCTCAACAAGCTGAAAGATTAGAGAGTGCCGAGATCAATCCTTTTACGGGTGGCAATTTCAGCAAGCAGTATTTCGATATTCTAAAAGTCAGACGTGATTTGCCAGTGCATGCTCAGAGAGATGAGTTTTTGCGTATCTTCCAAAACACCCAGATCATGGTGTTCGTAGGTGAAACTGGTTCTGGTAAGACTACACAAATTCCTCAGTTTGTTTTGTATGACGATATGCCACATTTGGCTGGTACACAAGTTGCATGTACCCAACCTAGAAGAGTTGCAGCCATGTCAGTTGCCAAGAGAGTTGCTGACGAAATGGATGTTGAACTAGGTGAAGAAGTTGGTTACAGCATTCGTTTTGAAAACAAGACTTCCAACAAGACCGTCTTGAAGTACATGACTGATGGAATGTTACTTAGAGAAGCAATGGAAGACCACGATTTGAAGAGATACTCGTGTATTATTCTAGATGAAGCACACGAAAGGACTTTGGCTACTGATATTTTGATGGGCTTGTTGAAACAAGTCAGTGTCAGAAGACCAGACTTGAAAATAATCATCATGTCCGCTACTTTGGATGCTGAAAAGTTCCAGAAGTATTTCAACGACGCTCCTTTATTGGCAGTCCCCGGTAGAACACATCCAGTTGAGATTTACTACACCCCAGAGTACCAGCGTGACTACTTGGATGCTGCTATCAGAACTGTGTTGCAGATTCATGCTACAGAAGAAGAAGGTGACATATTGTTGTTCTTGACTGGTGAAGAAGAAATTGAAGACGCCTGTAGAAAGATTTCATTGGAAGGGGACGAATTGATCAGAGAACAAAACTGCGGTCCAATCAAGGTTTATCCATTGTATGGATCGTTACCTCCACACCAACAGCAGAAGATTTTCGATCCAGCTCCCGAAAGATTGAGACCAAATGGTAGACCAGGAAGAAAGATTATTATTTCTACCAATATTGCCGAAACCTCTTTGACTATTGATGGAATTGTCTATGTAGTTGACCCAGGGTTTTCTAAGCAAAAAGTTTACAATCCAAGAATCAGAGTCGAGTCGTTATTGGTTTCTCCAATTTCGAAGGCATCTGCGCAACAAAGAGCCGGTCGTGCCGGTCGTACTAGACCAGGAAAATGTTTCAGATTGTACACTGAAGAAGCATTTCAAAAGGAATTAATAGAACAATCTTATCCTGAAATTTTGAGAAGTAACTTGGCATCTACGGTGTTGGAATTGAAAAAATTGGGAATAGACGACTTGGTCCACTTTGATTTCATGGATCCACCAGCTCCAGAAACTATGATGAGAGCCTTGGAAGAATTGAACTATTTGCAATGTTTATCCGATGAAGGTGACTTAACTGCTGCAGGACGTATGGCATCGCAATTTCCATTGGATCCAATGTTGGCAGTGATGTTGATTGGATCTTCTGCCTTCAACTGTTCTGAAGACATTTTGACTATCGTGGCATTGTTGTCTGTTCCAAATGTCTTTGTCAGACCAGCAGCAGCCAGAAAGAGAGCAGACGATGCTAAGATGGCATTTGCTCACCAAGATGGTGACCATGTCACTTTACTTAATGTCTACTTTGGTTTCATTTCTGATGAAGCTCAAAACATTGGAGTGCACCAATGGTGTCGTGACAATTTTTTGTCCTATAGATCGTTAACTACTGCCAAGAGTGTCAGATCACAATTGCGTCGCATCATGGAAAGAAACGACATAGATTTGAACAGCACTTCGTTTGATGATCCATCATGGGCCGTGAATGTCAGAAAGGCATTGGCTGCTGGATTTTTCATGCAAGTGGCCAAGAAGAAGTCGGCGGGCAAGGGTTACCTTACAATTAAGGATAACCAAGAGGTATTGATTCATCCTTCAACAGTATTGGCTACAGAAAGTGAATGGGTTATTTACAATGAGTTTGTGTTGACCAGTCAGAACTACATTAGAACTGTGACCTCAGTCAAACCAGAGTGGTTGGTCGAATTTGCACCCAAGTACTACAACTTGGATCACTTCGGCAAGGGAGACGTCAAGTTATCGTTGGAAAGAGTTATAGATAGAGTGGAGACCATGAAGAAGTTGGAAGACAAGAGTGCCAGGAAGGAGAAAAAGAAGTCGAAAAAGAGTAAGGCTTAGAGATTGACATACATAGATATCAGCATCTGTACCATAGAATAAATACATTAATCTAGCAGCATCAGCAAAGTAGAAGGAAGAGAGATAAAAATGAAATATGGTTCAACTTCAATGACTATTGTTTGTGTTGATGAATCGTGTCTTGATAAAATTATTCTAAACTGTCACCATATATACATTTTCCATAGCTTCTTCCTGTTCACAGAAGAAAACTTGTTTGGGATGGCTGAAATCGGCATATGGGACGGATATAGTTTAAACGCCAGGGATCTTTATTTTATGTGATACGCAATCAATGCATATAATACGATCTGGGCACGACCAGAATTCCAGTCTGGGGAGCCAAGTCCAGGCGTCTTTTCTACATCAGGTATTGACATAACTGAAATAGTTAATACTGTAATTTTTGAGGTGGTCAGGTGTGTGAGATCAAGCTAGCAATATGTTCAAGTCGGACGGCTCCCGTTTGGCTACCCCTATTCTGCTGATCAAAGCTAAAGCACACACAGAGTGGTGGATTTTGAAAGTTTCCTTTTTCTCTGCTACTGTAAGGAACAAAAATGACGCGTTCGGAATAAGCGATTTAGGTAAGCGGAATACGACAACATACAAAAAGAGCTACCAAAAAAAAAGTCTGGTGCTTTCTGGTGCATGGACGAAAACAAATACAAAAATAATAACCAAAACATACATAAAGTTGCTTATAGAGCGGCAAATAAAGTCGATAGGCTTTTTAAACCCGCTTATCACAAGTTTCACATCATAGCCTGGATTAGCGTCGGAAGACAAACAGTATAGTAGTAACTAGCTCTATCCAATTGCTCTGTCCTAATCTCTGTCCTGGTAGAACGCACAGTAGTACGTTATGTAGATCACTACCTCTACAACATTGTCTCAACAGTATAACTGTTTCTGTCGCAGTATCTACGTCTGTTGTGCTATCAATCTCTACTGTATTGTCCAGCAGTTGCCGTCTTTGTTTCAAGCGAAGCGTCCATTGTCTGGCGAACTCTACAATTGTAACGGCACTATCTACGTGCTAAAGAGGTAAACGCGTTCGACAATACAACTTCACCGTAGCATTGTTGCCCCAAATAGCTACACCCATCTGGTACGGAGCCAAGAAGGGGCGACATCTTCACGTCTCGTTGCAGGTGCATCGCATGTAGACTGATATACAATCCCAGTAAACCACACACAACACGTCATCGTGAATCCCCATTTTCTGTTTTGGGCATCGGCACACCGTTTGTCTGTGCAATTTATTCGTTAACCTATTTTCCATATGAATTATAGCAAATAATAAATACTCAAAATAGAGTAGTCTTTGTTGACCTAAAGGCTGGTGTTTACTTAGTGTTCTGGCACCTGTTTTTTTCTGATAGTGTTTACTCTTGTTAGTATTAGTTTTTTTCAGATCACCCTTGCAAGTGTTGGTATAGCTTGATTTTCGCTACCGATCCTCGCTCTTTCCTTCTGTTGTCTGTTCTCGTCTAAATTTGACAGATCAATTTCAATTCCTGGAAGCACTTTCATTCACCTGCCCCCGTACTCGTGCCAAATAACGTCGCCATGGGTATCTTAGTATCGAGGTTGTTCAAGAACCGTGAAATGAGAATATTGATGCTTGGTTTGGACAATGCCGGAAAAACCACCATTCTCTACAAGTTGAAGCTCGGCAAAACATCCAAGACCGTGCCCACCGTTGGGTTCAATGTCGAAACTGTGAAGCACAAGAATATCTCATTCGCCGTCTGGGATTGTGGTGGACAGGAAAGAATCAGACCCTTGTGGAGACACTATTTCACAGGCACCAATGCGCTCATATACGTTGTCGACTCGTCGGACTTGAAGAGATTGGACGAGTCCAAGAAGGAGTTGTTACGAGTCATCAACGACAAAGAGTTGGCCAATTGCTTGTTGATTGTTTTGGCCAACAAGCAGGATGTCAACGATGCCATCAAGCCCAAGGAGCTTATTGAGCGGTTCGAGTTGAACAAATTGACAGGCGAACACACTTGGTCGGTGATTCCAACCATTGCTGTTGACGGTACGGGTCTTGTAGAAACCTTGAACTGGATATCTAGTCACAGCAAGTGATTAGGCAGGGACTAACCACAACACGTAACTCTCTGGCATTCATAGAAACCATGCTGGCATTGCTTTGTTCAATTCGTTGATGATTGCACGATCATTTGGAGCAGGATTGTAGTGGACAGAATTCTGTTGATGCAGATTCGTTCCATACCATAACTCCATTACAATTCCATTAACTCTATTATTACTTGATCATCTATTATTCCATTACAATTTCAAACATTTCAATTAGACAATTTCAAATTTCATTTGAACATTTTTAACTGACAGTTTCATTTACAATCCAGCCTCTTAACTCTACAACTCCTTCATCTCCATCATTACTTAACGATTGTTATATTTTTCTAGGTATATTATAGTATATTGCAATATTATTGTACAGCGTAGATTCACTAGACTGACCACACATTGACTTGACCGTCCTGCTCGCCGAAGTACGACTTCGCAGCCATCGACGTGAACAAACCAGTTTCAACTACACCTACAAGGGCCTTAATCTGGTCGTGCAAAACCTTGGGGTCTTTGATGGCACCGAAATCGGCATCGAGCAAGAAGTTGTTGTTGTCGGTGATGATTGGACCAGCCTTGGCCGAACCTCCTTGTCTGAGATTCACGGAGTTTGCACCCAATTTCTTCAAGTCTTCAGTGACTTTAGCGTACGAGTTGGGCACGATTTCAATGGGGACACCCTGTTTCCACTGGATACCCAAATTGTCAGACTTCTTACGGTAGTCTGCTACAACGACAAACGTCTTTGCACTGGCTGCGACCAATTTTTCCTGGAACAAACAGGCACCTCCTCCTTTAATCAAGTTCAAAGCAGGATCCACTTCATCAGCACCATCGAAAGCAATGTCAATGTCTGGAAATTGCTCAATAGCACCTAACTTCAAGCCATTGTCGATGATCAACTGCTTCGACTGGAAGCCAGTAGGAATACACACAAACGAGTCCTTGTTGGCTAATTGGCCAATACGCTCCGCTACATAAACGACAGTGGAGCCAGATCCAATACCCACGACCTTAGCAGAGGCTGGAAAGTTCTCATCCACAGCCTGGTAGGCAGCGGATTTCTTTGCTTGTTCCACAAGGGATAGAGACGACATTCTGCGGATACTGCTCCGAAAAGACTGAGAGTAGAACAATTGGCGAGATAGCATCATTTGTGGTGTCCATCATGGATGGAGCTCTGTACTCCAGATATTGGACATACACCTACACAGGGTGGTCACGTGAAAAGATGGAAAGATTAGACAACGCAGGATTCGATTAATATATCTACAGAGAGTGAGTTAACTGTAATTGGAATGATGGCAAGTCAGTATATATTAGACTCCTAGACCACTATTATGGTGCCAATATCAATGCCCATGGTAGTATTCAAATGAACAAATTATGTGAACAGCTGTTGCGTAGAGAGCTAATTCCGTGTTGTACACTATAGATTTAGTAGGAAGGTTGAAGAAGTAACAAACCTACAGAGAACGAACCAATAATGTATGGAACTTAATTTCATTGATGTTCACGTGATTTGTACAATTAATTGACATTGTAGTGAGAATTGGGAAAAAGCAGTCCTTTAGTCACATGATTTGCACGTTCTCGCATACTGACCTTCGCTTCCCTCCCATCACGAGACTATCTGCACTCTACCACTGCTCCAGTGAAAAATCCAACATCCACACCGCACTACTTTCACAAGTCGCAGTTCTCAAATTTTTCACTATACAAATAGCGATTTTGCAGGTTACCTCCCTAACCAGCAAGAATCCCCGTTTTGTAAAGCGAAAAATTCGTCTACCAGGAAGAAAAAAAAAGGACGCTACTTGAAGGAAACCTCTTCTTAGATTAACTAACGGTTCATACATATCATACTTGTCACCATGTCTGCTGTCAACAAGATCTTATCTGAAAAGCCAACCGAATTGGAATTGAAGGTTGCCCAAGCCTTCGTTGACTTGGAATCCCAAGCCGACCTCAAGGCCGACCTCAGAGCCTTGCAATTCAAGTCCATCAAGGAAATCGAAGTTTCCGGTGGTAAGAAGGCCCTCGCTGTCTTGGTCCCACCTCCATCTCTCGGTGCCTACAGAAAGGTCCAAACCAGATTGACCAGAGAATTAGAAAAGAAGTTCCCAGACTCCCACGTCGTCTTCTTGGCTGAAAGAAGAATCTTGCCAAAGCCATCCAGAAAAGCCAGACAACAACAAAAGAGACCAAGATCCAGAACCTTGACTGCTGTCCACGACAAGATCTTGGAAGACTTGGTTTTCCCAACCGAAATCATCGGTAAGAGAGTCAGATACTTGGTTGGTGGTAACAAGATCCAAAAGGTCTTGTTGGACTCCAAGGACTCCACTGCTGTCGACTACAAGTTGGAATCTTTCCAACAATTATACGCTAAGTTGACCGGTAAGCAAGTCGTCTTCGAAATCCCAGGTGAAGTCTACTAAGTGTCGCATATGTTAGCTTGTGTAAATTTCGACTAGTGAAACGGGGGGTTTCCACAGTAAAATGAAGAGTCCTCGCTCATTTCATCCAAGATCTGATCTGAAAAGAGACTGATGTTCGATAGATGCGGAAAGTTTTAGGTTAGGTCTTATTTTGTGTATTAGAAACATATTTTTAATATATTATCATTTAATGTTATCATTGATTGCCCCTTATATGAAGAATCTCCCAACTCTTGCAATATACTTTGTCAAGGCACTCAAACAATAATACTACAATTTGTTGTACTTCAATTATATCAAGCCTTAGGAACTCTATCTATATCTTCTTAACATATCCCGTTGGGAATAACCCTCTCAGTCCATTCAACTCACCTTCTGTCCAGCCACTGCCATCGGCATCATCCTGGATCAAGATGATCTTGTCGCCGGCTCGAATTGTAATCTCATCGTCTCCGTCGGCATTGTAGTCATACAACGCTTCTACGTATGATACCTTTTTGGCTCCTCTTCTTGGTGCAACAGAGGGACCTTTCTTCTTCGTACTGCTACCTGTAGTGTCAGCTTGAATGGGTTTGGCTATTTCCAAATACGAAGTAGGTGCCAATCCTTGTGTACCATTAGATAAGCTGATTAAAGTCCAGCCGTTACCTGAGTCCTCTTCAATCAACGTGAACGTTTCACCTGCTCCAATTGTGACTTCATCATCACCTTTAGCTACATACTCATACAATGCTCTTCCACTTCCGGTACCTGCAGCACCAGAGTTGCTGGTCTGAGTTTTGTTTCTTCGCAAACTAAACACATTGGAACTGAAAGTATGGTGACTATTGTTGGTTTTGACAGTGTGAAGCGACTGCGTATCCGTTGATCCGTTGTCAGGAGATGTTGTGCTTTCTTTCTTGCTTCCACCCCTCAAGAATCCGAATGTGGATTTCTTTTGTTTAGCTTGCTCTACATATGTCAAGTCCTTGTCGCCGGCAAAGTTCTGGATGATTTCGATCTCTACCTCGTTCTGGACTCGCTTGGTATCTTCCTTCATGAATGTTTGTAAGATACTTAATGAAGTCAGCAACTTGCCATCGAATTTAAGCGTCAAATTTTCAGAATCTTTGTTACGAGCCAGGGTGGCTTCCTCAAGTTTCTGCTTTGAGTCAATACAAGCTCTTTCAAACTGAGAATGCCGTCCAAGTGCTTCAGATAACCGCTTCTTCAAGTTGGTGAATTCCGGTTCTTTTGTCACCAACTCCTCGTCATCGTGCCAGATTGAACTTGGAATAAAGTAGAAATCCTGGGGCTCCTTCCAATCTGTAACATTATGCTTTATGAACATGGCTGTGTCTAACTTTGGATTGTTCTGGTCAATAGTCTGATCAATGAGATGCAAAATATTCTTGACTTCGTCATTGGCATTGCGTTCGATGATCGAAGCATTCTTCAAGAGCTTGTTGACTAATCCTACTCTGCTTTCATTTAACTCTTGAAAGTAGTCTAGCAACTCTGGAATATCCTGGAAGTAGTACTTATCTTTTAATCTGTTGGCTATGTTGATTTTGATGAGGTAATCGTTTTTTCCAACATTCATATCTACCGTCTTCTCTTCGAGCCTTTGTTTATACTTTTCAGAAGCTGATTTTACACTTTTGTCTCGGGCAGTTTCTGTGGCTCCACACAAACTATCATAATGTTTCTTAGACTTGGTAATTTCATCTTCCATCTTTTGTTTCTCAGTAGTGAGGTATTCATTGATGACGTCAATCTGCTGGGCAAGTCTGGTCGATTTCCCTTTTAAGATGTTCAAGTTGTCGGCGACTTTGATGTTCAACTCCTGACCGAATTTCAATCTACGATCTGCTATAGCCTCTGTCTGGGTCAACATATCTGTCCACAATACCAACGAAGCACTTTCCAACGAACCCGGTGTGATCTGAGGTTCATCTCCTACCGATAACCGAGCCGAAAGCTTGGACTTTTTGTCAAAGTGTCGTTTGCTCAATTCCTTCAATTTCGCAGCGTACTCCTTTTCTATGGTCCCTCTTTCTCGATAGAACTCCTCGAGATCTGTGAGCCAGTTGATCCCATTATTGATCCATTTCGAGGTTGCTTTGTAGGAGTCCTTAAGCTCGTTTCCAATCGAGAAGTTTTGCAAGTCGTCCGCCATCCTGAATTGCCTAGTTTTGGCGGATTTGGTATTAATTTTTATTATTCTTCTCGAGAACTTTGTGGGGCTTGTCTACTCCTATTAATCTTGGGGTGGTTATAATGGGTTGCGCGCGACATTTTCACCTGTCAAGGATGCGACATAAGTTGCAACATTGGACTTATGAGTGAAGATAGATTGAAATGAAGCGGTTCATGGAGATTCGTGGACTTTGATAACCTTAGAGTGGTTTTCCAATGCTTGTGGATATTTTGAAAACTTTGAAACGTTTTGCATAATTTTCAAGGACTCCAATTTGAATTTCATATTAGCATCCTTATCTTTTTTATCATAATAGCAATAATTGTACTAACATCACAGTGACTTAGAAAAGTAAACTATATTGATTTATCACTTAGCGTCCGAAACTAATTATTTTACTTTGCGATCTTCCAATTATTCATAAATTGCAAAATCTACAGAGAAGAATTCACGTGGTTATTCATCGTGCTTGCAAAAAACTCCATTTTCTACTGCGCATTCATCATTTGAGTTGCGATCGCAAGCCGCACCACATTTCAAAAAATTTCTGTTATGGATTTACTGCTAATCCAAACCAGATCTTATTTCATATCCAATTGTTCATATCTCTTTTACCGTAAGCATTCTCAATCGCGCGATCCAAGCTTCACGTAGAACTCAGAATACTATAGGACAGTGATCTTACACGTGTCTTCGCTTCCTCTTGCATTCTGGAGGGTTCACTATATAGTTGGATATTAGAGATTCAACATAAAGAATAGTACAAGATTCAATAAATCGAGAATAATTTAAAAATCAATAGATTCGTTATATCATATGGAACTATCTCATTGTATTCTCGTATCCTATTAGTGTTCATCACTTTCATCAATTGCAATCATCTTTTGCGAAAAATCACAGTAGCAATTATAGTATAGCAGTTGTCATAATTCCATAATTGACTCCACTTATCTAACCTATCTTAAGTTTCCAAAGTGAGTTCCAAACGTACCAGTTTCGTCAAACTCGTTACTGGGTTTCTCGTCAAACGCTTCTTTCTTTCCCCCACTACTAATCCTCGTGTCAAAAAGTCCAAACTCAAGCTCATTGCAGATATCTACCGGGACTATCGCTCTCTCAAAAAGCACTACCCCGTTTCACCCGAACTCCTCAGATTCTCCCGTAAGCGCTATGCCAAAATGACCAGTTCTTCTGAATACTCTAATATCATCAATGGCAAACCATCCTCGCCTACTCCAGAGTCAGACCTGCTTCAACCTATATCTCGAAGACAAAGGCTCTTGGGTCTTGCTAGAGCTACCAGAGACAACTATATACCACGAATCACTGGACAAGTCACCCAGATAGCCTCAGGGGCGACTCGCGCTTTTGCAACTCCTGGAAGCGACCTCTACGACGATCAGGGGAATGTCATCTTCCCCAAAGATGCCACCATCACATTGTTCCCATCGTACACTAGACAAGTAGGCGATAAGTACATCATAGACATCAAGGGATGGGTCTCGTGCCCCGGTCTCATGACCCGTAAAAACAGATTGATCCTCTCGTTAGTTAGGCAAGTTACGCGGTACAACTCAGCCAACTCCGATCAGGCAATCCACCAGTTGGAAAGCGATAAGTTAAAACAAGACATGCTCCAAGATGAAGTTTCTGATTTGGAATCGTTCCACTCCGAAGCATCTAAAGATTCGAATCCAGATCAACTTAGAAACGTCACAAGCTCTAGCTCTTCTTTGCAAACTGGTCCGTCTGTTGTCAACAACGAAGAGTTGATGAAGGAAAGATTAGCCTCGTTTATTGCCAGATCAATCCCCAACGCAGCACTAACTGTAGTTGTAGGGTCTCATTTAATACATTCAGAAATCGCAGAAAAGGAAGTCTTCACTGATGCTAGTGGTAATTTTGAAACAACTGTCCAGACAAGCTACCTTCCCTCAGTTATACAAGTTAAGGCAAACTCGGATGAAACGATATTTTCGTTTCAGGATGTTATGCTTGTACCTAGTGGAGGAATTGGCTTGATCAGTGATATCGATGACACTGTCAAATTGACTGGTGTTATAGGCGACAAAAGAGAATTGATGACAAACCTTTTGTTGAAGGAAGTTACTTCTTGGAGTATTCCTCCTGTTATTAGCTGGTATGATAACATAAACAAACTAGACAACGTTTCCTTCCATTACGTCTCCAACTCACCCTGGCAATTGTTCAGTACAATTGAGCAATACTTTCGAGCTGTGAAACTTCCTCATGGCTCGTTCCATCTTAAACATTACACTGGGAATATCATTTCCTCGCTCATGGAACCGACTTCTTCTCGTAAAAAAAAGTCTTTGGATAAGATTTTGAATGATTTTCCAGCAAAGAAGTTCATATGTGTCGGCGATTCGGGCGAAGCAGATCTTGAAGCATATGTAGACTTGGCTAAATATCATCCAGGACAGATATTGAGCATCAATATTCGAGTTGTTGAGGATTCTTTGTCTGATGTTGACGACAATAAGATCCTTAACGAACTTGTAAGAATTATGACTACGAAAAGAAGAGTGGCTTCTTCGTCAACAACACCACAACCGGTAGCAATCCCAAATTTAATTGACTTATCTGATGATAGTCCAGTCTCTACTCCGCAGGCAGAAGAACGAAGAGCCAAATTACCACCAATGATACCCAAGAAACCAACCAGTTTGAAAGGCAATTCGCTTGAAAGGAAACCACCTTTACCTAGAAGAGATTATTTGGCAAGATCACATACCGATTCTGAGCTTTCATCTAGACCTTCTGAGACTGAACTAACCTCGATTGAACAGCCCCCATTACCCAAAAGACCTGAAGCTGTTTTGCAACATGCCAATACGGTAAGCGAGGAAGCTTTTTCACCTCACGAGATCAATCTTTTTGACAACTTGCAAAACATATACGATTCGCCCAATTTCTACGATCTTGAGGAAATGGATCGAAAAGGTGCCAACTGGATTCGCAGAGTGATTACATCGTTACAAGATCTTGAGGGCACCGGTACGGAACTCAGGTTGTTCTCTGATGGAGACAACCAATTCTTTGTTAGTAGTACTGATGATCTCAGAAACTTGAAGTTTTAATGGTTACGAGAAGTTCAATGTTATTATATATAGTGTAAGTATATAAAGATATGGTACAAACGTGAAAATGCTAGCGATCACACTCAGGGAGGAAAATCAATTCCTCTCGGATGTGGAGATCAATAAAATCTTTAAAAGTATTAAAGCTTATGCCGACGAGACTATGGGTTGCCCTTCTTCGGACATCGTCTCTTGAACAGAGTTAGCCACCTCTGTTTCTTTTGTGATTTCTGCAGTTTCTGAAGCAGCCTCTGTGCTAGACTCTGGGGCTCCCTCTATGCTAGACTCTGGGGCTGTCTCTTTCTCTGTCAATTCGGGCACTGGCTCCTTTGTATCTTTAGATTCATTTGATTCTTCAGATTCTTCATTCTGCAAGTATAGCTCCTGGACGTGAGAACCATCACCGTAGTCTCTGACGTTATCGTCACTGTCATCTGGAAGCTCCTTCTTGAACTGCGACAAGTCCCATTGGTCTCCTTCGTCCTCTTCAGTGTAATACTTATCAGAGAATTTCTCCAAAATGACTTCCTTACCGGTCTTAGGTCTCCTTCCAGACTTCTCGTCCTTCTTTTTGTCGTCTTCTCTCTTCTTCAATTGGTTAACTTTCCATTTCTGGAACGTCTCGATGGTGATAGGCGTGAATTTGCTTCTGTCTAACTTGGTTCTTTCGAGCTCAAGGAATTCTTCTAAAGAAATCTTCGGTTGCGACTCAGCACTCAATCTTTCCAATCTCTTTTGTTCCTTTGTCTTCAATACAAATCCTGGAGGCAAAGAGTGTCTGTACTTACATTCGTTACCCCCGTTGGGGCACACCCAGAACCAACCATACTTTCCATTTTCTACAGCTTCAATGAAATGCTTGCAGACCTTATCAGTCGTAGTTTTTGGATTCCCATGCTTGGACAGAATAACACTACGCAATTTCTCTTCGTCCCATTTGTCCATGGTATCTTCTTCCTTTTCAGTTCTGGCGTCTGTATACAAATCCTTTTTGGCGTCTTTTCTGCCAACATTGACATCATGCGAAAACTTACACTTGTTACCTTTGGTACAAAGACCCTTCTTGAAAAATTCACATAACACCGATTTTGGATCCACACCAAAAGGAACTTTTTGTTGGACAAGGCCAAAAAGCGCAGCTGCCTCCTTTTTGGCATCCTCCGCTGCCTTTTTCTCAGCTGCTAGTCTTTTCGCATCAGCTTCCCTCTTTTTAGCCATACCTCCATCGACACCTGCCTGGATCTGAGAAATCTGTTGCTGCACTTTCTTGGACTTATTCTTGTTCTTCAACCCGAACGTTTTATCGTCCGCAGACTTCACCTTGGCCTTGGCCTTGTTCTTGTCCGAAATTTGTGGCTGTTTCTTCTTTGGTGGCATAACTAGTTGCTGTTCAGGGCTGAATATGATTCTTTTTCCATCTTCACTTCGTAAAAATCAGGAATCTTTTCAATTTTTTTCATTAATGGAGTCGCGTGCGTCTAGTCAGCTGAGGTAAAGAAAGTCACGTGTATGATACTGAGATCACGTGCAGATTCAGTATAGAATCTTGCTTGTATCGATAGTGACAACGTATATGCAATTTTGACATCAATGTATAAGCATTTTCATTGTAATTGGCATTACCTAGATGTTTACCTTTGTTGGTGGTAAACTTGCAAAATAAATGCGATGCCTTATCCACCGCCAATACCAATAAATAGTTTGATAACGATCTAGAATTTGACTTTTGAAAGTTATATGTCCAATAATAACAGATTCCTTACTTACTTATAATCTGGTATTTCTCACTTAAGCCTATGGATTGTTACTGATCTAACTTTTACTAGGGTAGTAAGTAGTTTTATCTCCTGCATATTCAACGATTTTTGCAATCATTTTAGTTTCAAAATATCATAATATGCAACCTCCCATTATCAGCCAAGCTAAATACAAAATAATACAAAATAATACATTATTCACCATTTTATGCTAATCTATAATCTACGTGAATTCCTTTTCTTGTCTTTTGTTTTAGGCGTGGTTGCAATCCCACTCTGTGCTGTTGCTGGTGGAGTGCTAAGTGAACTGGGAGAACCCAAACTTCCTTTACTATTGGGTTTCCAAAGGTGGCGGCCCTGAACGCTCGGAGATACATTCGTACTCGAGGCATTAGGTGAAAGCTTGGACGTTCTTTTAGATCTCTTTTTACTTCCTCCCAATAACTGTTCCAACCTTGTAGCATTTTCATAATTACTTGCTGAGTGCAATTCTCCAGGAGAGCCAACTGAAGGTGAAGTAGATGACAAATTATACGACGATCCAGTTGGGGTTATAGTGCTAGGAGTTTTGAATGCTGTTGGGGTCGGCTGGTTCTCGAAATTAGGCGACATTGGTAGTACTGGTGTGGTGAAACTGTCGTTTTTAGATTTCAATGTGCTTCTGCTATTTCTGAACGGAATATAAGATCTCTTGGTCATGATCAGTGTAGCTTGATTACCGTAATTAGTAGCACCGATAGAATCCGCCAAACTAGTCTTGAACGAAGTATTGGACTGCGTTCTTGCCAAACTTCTATTCAAAATCACAGAAACCTTTTTGTCATAAATATTAGGTGCGGAATCCATTGGTGCCAGAACATCGCTAGAATTGCTATATCTAGTGTCCACAGAAGCACTGTGGATATGAGATTGACGATCTACCAATGCATTATTAACTGGTATCACTCCCTTGTTTTCTGTGTCCTTTGTAAAGAAAGAATCAAAATCATCTAATGCAGCCCATACATTGCTTAAAGAAGCGTCAGCTTCTTCAACAGCAACTGATACAGAGTCACCATAGTCTGGAGCTGGTGCATAGTAATCTTCAAAGTGGAATTGAATCTCTTCCTCCTTTTGATGATCTTCATTCTCATCTACAAGAGCAGGTACAACACAAGTCGAGAAGACAGCATGAACATTATTTCTCGTACTAGCAGCAGTAACTGCCGGCATTGGAATTGCCCAACCACTTTCATCAGGTATCCCAAATAATGTAGCCGTCTTTTCGTACTCCTTTTTGATACTAGTGTTTCCCAAACTCATTCTTAAGACGTCTCTATCCAGCTGAGAGCCAGAGATGATTACAGCTTCATCTAATACTTCCAAAGCCTGTTCGGCATAGTCGGTAAGTAGTAGACGTAATAGTGGAGAAATAAGATCTGCCCCAACTCCTACAAATTCGTCACATTGTAGATCTACTAATGGAAAAATGTGCTTCAATAGACCCATAGTCTCAACTTTGACCCACGGTATTTTATTGGAAAGGAATCCCAACAACAAAACCAACGACTGGGCTCCGTAAGTTGGGAAGAAGATATCCTTCACTGTTGAAACAGTTTGCACCAAGAAATCCTTTTTGGATCTAAATCTATTCTTGGATAACGATTCCATTATTCTGGCAAGTGATGGCTTGCCAGCACTTTCAGCTAATTTACTTAAAGCTGAAGCAGCCCGTTCAATTTCTGGTGGTATAGACTTTTGATGTAATGCATGTAAGAAACGAGGCATGTTTGCCAATAATGACATCAACAATCGTGAATCTCCCATTCCAATAATTTCACTATCTTTAAGTGTATTCAACTTATCAAGGAACTTAATGGATATTTCCCATGCTGTTGCTGATCTTAGTCCGACAAGAACAATCAGCTGCAATCCCTCGAACTTTCCTTCCCATTTGGGAGGAAATGTCGAAATCAAACATGAAACTGTGTCTGGAGCATCCAAGTCGATCTTTGAAATAAATTTATTCATTGTGGAAAGAACTTCAATGAATTCTTGTTCGTGAATTGTACTCAAACAAGCAACACTGGACCAGAAAAGTTGAGGGAAATCGATAAGTTTGTCCGAGTCTAATTCTGCGGTGATGGCATTCAATGTCATAAGTATTTGCATGGCAAAGCCTTGAATATCTAATGTCTCGTCTGAAATCGTATTGGATAAACGATGTAACATGTCCTTCAACATACTTTGATCCAAGAAGGAAAGTAATGATCTAAATATTTGGAAAGAACGACAAGCAATATGACGAACAGCACATGTGGTAGCCCAATTCAAAGACACTCTACTCCATTCATCCTGGAGATTTGGTGCCACATTTATAAAGATCTCCAATATGTTACGAGCCAATAGATCCATATTCTTCGGAGTTCTGGCACCCTTCTTATCGTTGTTTAAGTCGTCGTAAACCCACAAGTGTTTGAAATGATCTCTTTGTCTTAAAGTCTCGATGGTTGTTGCTGCTTTTGGCTCATTAGGTGCCAAAGTCTGGATCAAATGAATCAACAAAGCGCCTGCCAGTTCTTGAACAATGAACAAGTAATGATCAAGCAAAGAGAAAGCCACATGCAACAACAATGGCAATTTTTCGACCATTCTGTCATTGGAGACGGTAAGAAGATCGACCAAAAGCACCATCGATATTTGACCTATAGAGAAAGCAGCATCTTTTTCATTGTAAGGGATAATCTTCCACAAGTTTGCGACATAGGGAAACTCAGATGTATCTGCAGCTACTCCATTATTCACTTTTGGTTGAGGCGGAACCATCAATTTGGGTTGCAAATTGTCAATCAACTTATCAATGACAATTAAGGGATCTGTCTGAGAGAAAGATAAGTAGTCAATTATTTGTCTGGAATACTCTACAAATGCAGGGTTCTTCCTCTCTAAACAATTGCGCATAATAAAGTCGACAATTTTGTCAAAGTTATTGGAATTGCTGGCAAATGTGACCCATAGTGCTTCAACTTCATTCGAAATCTTTGAACTGAATTTCACCGTAATTTCAAAAAGATTGTTCAACACCATTAATGATGAAGAATCTAATTGCTCTACAGAGTCCTTCTTTTCTTTTCCTTCGGTGCCTTCTTCTGTTGGGATATACTTCAAAACCACGTTCTGTACCCAAGGAAGCAAACACGATAATATATCCCTTCTAGAACTGTTTCCAACTAAGTTAAAGTACTTTGTCATATAACTTATTCTGATGAACGATCCATCAGGTTCAAAAGTTGCCAAATGTGAAGAAATATCAAACAATGCCTTCTTGTAGACGATCTTAGTTTTGCTACAAACTGACTCAGTAAACTTGTCTGCTGTTGATGAAGTACTAAAGTACTTTTTCTCTAGTGCTTTGAGTAATTTCATACTGGCAAGCCTCACCTCATAATTATCATGGCCAACTAAGAAAGTAGCTAGACAAACTAAGTCGTATGGAGTATCTTCAGGATTCGCAGATTTCAAATAAACGTCAACAAATATGGTGAAATAACTCTCCGTTGTTCTCAAACTATCCTGAGAGGTATAGCACTCCTTTATAACATCTTGGTAGATTTCGTTATTGTCCATATTGAGATTTATTATATTCCTCAATGCAACTTTACCTATTTCATGAGCTCTATCATCCTCTGAAGCGAATAGAGCATGGATCCAATTCAATAAGGCAGGTATATCAAAAGACATCACGGCCAACTTTCCTGGGAATTGAATTTCTTGTTTAATTTGACCCGAACAAAGTACTGCCATACAACTAAGAGAAGAGAACTGTAATGCTTTTTTCTCTACTTCCAAGATTGCAGTTGCAGAGGCGACATCTTTATTGTGTCCTACTTTCTTGATCATTGCATTGTATCGGTCTTCGGCTATAGAGCTAGCATCTCCATAGCCACACCACTCTTTCAAATAATTGAAACAACCAATTCTTGCTTCAAATGGTAACCACTTGTCCAAATCTGACTTTTCATTCAAGCTAATGAACACATTCTCTAAGAAACCGCAGAAGAAACGACGAAGCTTTTGGAATTCAATATCAATCTGTGTTGAAGGCAAGGACAAGAATGATTTAACGTTCTTCACGATTGAAATCAAGTTTGCAATCATCCAGTCATCATGGAATACCAAATCATCCTTCTTGAATCTATGGGTAATGTTGTTTAAAATGCAAATGACTTCAATTCGCAAACGATCTTCCATTGGGTCTCTCTTCTTGTCTATTTCCCAGTCATTGACACTCGCCGGAATATTCTCAAGAAGAGTCTTAAAAATATTTATATTGATGCAGCTCAAGCCAGAAATGATTGCATCTCTAACCATCAGCTGCTGAGACTTTAAAAGTGGCAAGACCATTCTAAAAACAGACTTAGCACTAGTAATCTTCTGATGTTGTATAAACATTTGCATTGACTTCTTTCTTCCGTGTGTAGGTTGATTTGGGAAAGAAATTTTCTGTTCAGTGGTAGATGTCAAAGAACAGCATGCAAATATCAAGTACAACTTCCATTGATTAACTAATACTTCAGGTGGAGCATTTGTGGATGATCTCGAAAACAATGAGGAAGTGTAGGACTTGTAACTATCAGAATACTCTAACACAAGCTCATGCATTTGTACCAAATTAACACAAACAATAGAACGGCACATGGCTACCGGCATTGGGCATCTCTCAAAAAAGATATCTAGTAATCGTGGGTAAAGGCGGAACCAAATAGTAGAATCAATACCATAATCGGACTCGGCTAATCGAACAAGGATATTCTTTCTGTTTTTCAACTTTGATAACCTCGTTCTTTCCGGATCACTGAGCTCCTTTCTGTAGGGTTTAATCAATTCTAAAAAGTCAATATCCTCTAATAAGTGAATCAATCTAGTTCCTACATCAGCAGCGAACTTTGATGAACTTCTTGAATGTTTCTTGGAAAGATCAGGATCGCTGTAGATTTCCTTCTGAAGGTAAGTGTCTGTCAATTTATATATCTCTTGATCAAATAATTCGACAAGTTTTAAAATCGTAATACCGTAATGTCTGGTTTTTGAATCCTGTGAACACAAGAAAAACAAACCGTTACCCTCGACTTCTTCGATAACAGTGATAATAGTTTTCCATTCTAGCTGATCACTGAGATTTAAATTGTTGCCGTTCTCCTTTGAATCTGGTTTTGGTAAGCTGTCCGCTGTGTGATTAATCTGATACAAGTCGTTTAGAACGTCTAGCTTCATCATTTCATCGTTCTGGGCAAGTGGATTGGTAGATATTTCGTGCAATGAGTTTTCAAAAATTTGTTGAAATTGTTTTAACCAGCAGTTCAATAAATCAACGTATATCTTCAATAGTCGATTAAATTCTGTAGAGATCAAATATGAGGAATCATAACTGGGACCTGGTTTATCAGAAAAGTGAAAAGCGATTTTCGCAAAAGTTGTTATTAAGCTGCTTGGATTCTTTCTAGAAGCCAACTTTTTCAAGGCATTGATAGAAGCACTTGCAACCCTAAAGTTTTCGTGAACTGCATTTCTTGTCAAGATTTCAATAACATGTTTGAAGCTGATACCAGCAGTCGAAGATTGTTCATTGTGTAAGGGAACCAACGTCCAAGGAACACCATCAATAAGTGTAGCAAATAGTTCAATATGTAAATTTTTCGTTATTTGGTAGTTGAAGTCAATTCCAAAATGAAATCCTGAAAAGGGAGATGGAGCTTTTGCTGATCCAGATCCACCATTGGAAGAAGAACTCAACAGACCACCACTCTCAGATCCCCATACGTGAGCTCCATACTGGCTATCTAAAATTTTGAACAACGAAGCAAAATTCCTACAAATCTCTTCATGAGATAAAGCATTGTTTGAGTTTTTGGCAATAAATGAAAATTCGTTTAAGCGCACATAGTGTTTCGCATTCTCCGCTGTCTTTCCTATATTACTAGGATGTGAATTGTTGGAATCGCTTACTTTTAAGATTCTCTCGTTGAATACTTCGTCTGTGGGGAATGCTGGTTTTCTGCCTAGTTCATAATCTTCTAAGATAGCCAAATAACTTTTGATTGTCATAATCAACCTTTCCAGTGATAAACCTTCTAGGTTACTTCCATTGAAGCTTAGCTTAAGCACTTTGATAAAAACATTATCGAGAACATAGTTGAGGTGGTTAAATCCAACAATTCTGAGCAATTCCACCAAGCAACTCAAGAGCAAATTGTCTGATGTTATCCATTGATGTTTTTTGCTGTTGTTCGTATTGTTAAAGAGCAAGATTTGAAACAAACTGTCCAATTTTTTGACGGTATTGTTCAAAGTGTCCGGTAATCTATAGATGTACACCCATACCAATCTCGCCAAACATACAATAAATGTCGTCTTGTCATCAACGTCAACTTTTGGTTTAAGCTTGAAACTATTGTCTTCGATAATTTTGAACCAAACATCTGAAAACAATTCTTTGCGCGATACAGACAATACAGAAGTCATCAAATGTAAGGAATATGCCCAACCATTGTTGGCCAAAGATATTGGACTAGCTGACTGCAACCCATTAGAAGAACCATTGGTAGAGGTCGATGAACTTGAAAGGGCAGATGCAGAAGTGTTTGCATTGGAAGTCTTGGTTGAATGTTTCCAAATCTGGTACGCCTTATAGAAGATCTTCTCAACAGCTTCAACCCAAGTAGGATGGTTAGCTTCTGCCGTCAATATATTTGCAAGTGGAAGAACCAAACTGCTGAGTACTTCACAATAGGCGTAGATTATTGTTTCGTTTTGAGACTTGTCAAAGAACTTCGCTAATGATTGCATGAACTCTGCACTTTCTTCAAACACATCTAGTGGATAGTTTGTTAGCTTCAAATATCTCATACCACTAATAAGAAGGTGAATATTAGGTTCATCCTCTTGTTTGACATGAATAGGTATCTTCTCCAAATCAGCAATAAAACAGTCACTGACACTGAGGAAACGTTTCTCTGACATGAATCCTAATAGCTGAGCAAACAAATTCCAGTTTGCTGCTCTGACTAACGATTGACTCATTCCTATGGGATCGGTAGTCTTCAATTGTGTGTAGACGATCTCTTGCAACTTATCTTCGAGGTCTTCTCCCATTACTTCGTAAGATGTCTGTTTTACTACTTCGATCAATACTCTACATAAAATGTAAATGGAAGCCAAAGACTTTCTATCTGCCTGAATGGCAGTCTCTCTTGCTTGAGATATTTGTTCATCGTAGAATGTCTTGTGTCTCAGGAACTCGCTTTCATACCTTCGACGAGTCTCTGTTCCTGGAGATTTTGGGCCAGAAATAGTCGAGCCATTGGTAGGGGCAGCTGAAGATGCTGATTGATTTCTTCTGTGAGAAACTTTTGAGAAGCTCTTTGTTCTGATAAGACTCAAACTTCGTTTTGTACGGCCATTTACATTACTATTCTTGGCTATACCCGGTTGTGATGGACTAATTGGTGTATTTGTGTTGTTCGTTTTGTTTGATGCTTTCAACAAGTTAACTTTAGCGGTGGATAAAGTTCTTTCTACTTCTGCTGCTGCCATAGATGCTACTTCACTCTTGGATTTTCTCCAAAACATGACACTGTCGATGACGGGTTTTGGTTTCCTTCTGGCGATATAACCTAAAGATTCTACAATTTTGTCAAACTGTGGATCTACTCCTTCTGCCAATAAGTCGATTATTGGTGGTTCTTCTTCAAGCGCATAATCCAAACACAAATTAAGCTTACGTTCGGCGTGACGTACAAACTGAGTGAATATTATATGTAAAGTATACTCAGCTGGAGTTTTCAGATCAGTAGCTAAGCCTTTACGAAGCGAATTGAACTCTTCACCGTTGGAAAAGTTCAAGCGCTGGACGGTAGTAGAAGACATGGGAGGTGGAAGCTGTGGTGAAGACTCCGTATGGTCTAACATTGCTATTTGAGACTTCTGTGATAACGACGATGTCTTCTTCTTTACTATCTCGTTGTTGAATTTGAAGGCGTCAAGTGTAGGAGATTCTTCGGAAAAAGCTCTCTGCTGCTGTCTCAGTTGATACAATTTACTATGGATGGCAGGAGGATCTTGAAGTTTGAACGAATATTCTTTGCCTGGTTCATTAGTAAGAAATTCTTGCGCTAATTGTTCCATTGGCGGATTTGTCTGGATTTCTGTCTGTGCACTTTGCGGTATAGAAGCTGTTAAAGTATGTTGTTCAGACGATACAAGCTGTGGAGCTACATGGCCAATTTCGTTCTGGATCGTTCTATCATATGAGACTTCTGTCAATGCAAGCGATATCTTTGAGTTGATATCGGGATTATACGAGGGAACGGCCGAGAGACTGTAGTCGGAGTTACGGTCCAGAATCAGTGTTGTTTCGCCAGGAAAATGCGGTAGAGGAGGAGGAGTTCTGATGAGAAAACTAGGTCCGTTCTTGAAGGAGTAGGCGAAGTCGGGTGATATGGGAGATTCTACAGGCTGGTGATGGCCCATAATGGAAGCTGCGATATCTCCTGTCCTTCCGTTACTACGAGTATTGATTTCGATTGAATCGTTGTAGATTTGAGGGTCGTCTACTTCGCTAAAGTCTGGATGCTGTGACAAATTGTCCAAGTCTGTTTCATAGTGGTTGTTGGGGGTGCTTGTGGCCTGGTGGTTTTCAAACAAATCTTGCTGTGGAGAATACTGTGAAGCATACGATTGGTCTATTTCTTGCGGAGCCTGCAAACGCTGCTGGAAATGAGAAATGTATTGAGAGTTGGACTGAGAAGCGGAATGAGAAGGATGATGAGAATGAGAACGAGGATCTGAATGGTGCTGCGGTTGGGGTTGTGGATGTATACTGCTATGATACACCTGTTTCAGCTGGTGGGGAGCTGATCGTGTTGACTCTGGGTCTTCGTCTATATCTGGGTAGATCAGGTCTGGATTGAAGTGGGAGGTCGCGCCTCTGTCGATGCCGTCCGGAGCATACTCGTTCAAGTCGTCCAAGTCCGGGATCTCTATCATCGCAACTAGAGAGTCTACTGATGAGGAACTGGAATGGAACAGATAAAAATGGAACTAGCGACGCCTGCCAGAAATGAAACAAATGCTCTGCTATACTATTCTGATATTATAATCTTTTTTTCGCTACCACAGTCAGTGCGAACTTTATAAAGGAGCAGCAGCCTAATCGCGTATAATTGCAAGGGAGCTTAGACTTGACACTGGTGCTACTCTGCAACAGACAAGGAAGGGGCCACAGAGAAAGAAGATGGTTGGCTTAGATAGAATAGAAATTGAAAAAAAGACGGTTATGGAAAACTGCGGGAAAACTGTAACAACGAACGAACGGTAGACGACTCTGATTCTGCTACTTTCTTCCATTGTCTTGTTGCATCGTGCAATTCTTCACATATAGTCTTCCAATCATTCGTAACGTTCTTTTGGGCTATTTCTTCCGTTAAGTCTCTACTAAGTCTTCAACTTTATTGCTTATTCCTATTTTATACTAATTCAGTCAATTCTACATTCTTTCGTTATTATCTTCGGTTTACAGGGCTACACTAGCATTTCCCCAGTTGATCCTAGACCTGTTTGGTGCGATCAACTATCTTCTAAGCTCTTTGGTACACGTTGTTTCTCGTTAGTTCTACAAAATGCAGTCTAATGCCATTAGAGTGCCATTAGCATTGCAGCATAGAACTAAGTGGCCGGTTCAAAAGACCCTGTCTTCACTGAAATCGCCATAGAGAGCAATTCAGATCTCAAGATCGGCTCTTTTTATCGCTCATACTTCATCGCGCTATACTTTCTTGATTCTACCGTTTTGTAAACACTATCCTCTGCCTCCTACCTTGGTCAGTTCTGTACCATCTTGCCTATGGCGGACTCTTGTCCTTGTTCAGCATCTACAATTCATCCTGGTGCACACACCACTGCCAACATTCCAAGCTGGATTGCCCCAAATAAGAAGTCTAATGAGTTTCTCCTGACAACCCCATTGTCTAGTTGCCATCATTTCTGTATAACAGTGCCTCGAAATAGACACGATCCGATCTCTCTAATTTTTCATTTCACCACCAAACTACGAGATTTTTCTGCATCAATTAGCAATAGCAAAATATCTGACATCAAGTAGAGTGTATACATAGACATTTACAACATCTAGGACATCCAACATCGGACATCCAACATCCAATATTTGCCGTCTTCTACCCATATCTATGTGGTAGTCAAAGTTGTTTAATCACGTGACTTGAGTCACGATATACTTTCAGTCATGTGACCAATTTCGTCATTTTGAGATTATTCATCGATATCGAACTTGATCTTTACATCAAACTTCCAGCTACCGACTCCATTCGACTCTTTATCCTCCATAAACTCGTATTTGAGATGGGTGAATCCGTGCACAACATTCCAACGTTGATAAACCAGTTTATCGCTACGGTGGAGGCAGATCTGCAGGTTTCCTCCGCTTATTCTGAGCAGTTGGCAGAGTTGATGTTAGAAGGAGAACTTACTCTTTTACAGTTCATTCAGAACTTGGGTCCTTCGTTGACTTCAGACTCGGATGCGATTCGATCTAGATCCGTCAACTGTCTTTCATCGACTTTGAGCCTCTTGAAAGGCTCCAGCAAGCTTTCGAAACAGGATATTAATGTTATTGTAGATTTTCTCTTGTCGAAGCTCGATGACAAGGCGTGTTTGCAGCATCTGTTGGCAGCTCTCTCTACGTTGGTCACGTTCCGCAACTTTATTCCCAGCTTAAATGACAACTTGAAGCGAGTGCTTAATGCTGTTATCGCGGAATATGATCCCAAAAAGAACTTGGCCAGAATTAGATACGAATCGTTCAAAATCTTGTCCAACACGCTTTCGTCCCAAAAAGATTACTTGACTACTAACCAGAATTTGGCTGATATGTTTGTCAAGGACTTCATTCATGTAGCTTCAGGCGAAAAGGATCCACGCAACTTGTTGATGTCGTTTGAGTTGAATACGGCCATCAACCAGATTTTTACATTTAACGATGAAAATGAACTTCACAAGGAATTCCTCACTGATTTGTTTGATGTGGCTTTCTGCTACTTTCCTATCTCTTTCACTCCGCCTGCTAATGACCCATACAAGATAACAGCTCACCAGTTGAAGGAGAAGTTGAGAGCGACTATAAGTTCGCAAACTCTCTTTGCAAAGGATTCCTTTTCAAATTTGATTGAAAAATTGACTTCCACAAATCCTGTCATTAGAAATGATGTCTTGAAGACTTTGCTTCAGTGTGTGGAGAAATATTCGCGTGAAACTATAGAAGAGTACTGGTTGACTCTTTGGAACGCGTTGAAGTTCGAAATCTTGCACAATGATGTATCCATTTTCAAGTCTCACTTGAATGAAATTATACCACCAGAGTACGAAGCCACTATCGACGATAATGATGATAACAAAGCATTGATCTTGACCTTGGTCATCATCTCGAAGTTGTTCCAGAAACTCGAGGAAAGTTCCAGCACAGTCCAGGAAACTATCATTGGAGATTTAAAGGAAAATTTAGTTAGTGTCAAAGACAAATCCAAGCAATCTATTTTGATATTGGCTGCAATTGCATCTCAATCGACACATTCATTCAACAAAGTGATTGAATTTGTTTTTGCTTATGGAAATTGGGGTAAGTATTTCAATGTAGAAAATTCTACATCTGATGTTGAGGTAATTGAAATCGATGCTAACGAAGACTTGGTATTGAATATAGCCAAGCAACGTGATTTGGTCGATAATCTTGGCTTTATTTTCACTTCTTATTTTCAATTATTCGAAAAGTTAGATAGGAATGATGCCAAAATGTTTGCAGAAAATAACAAGTTGATTGATTTCAAGGACCATTTGTTGATCTTTTTGGGACAATTATTGACCAACTCGTCAAACTTGGAGAAAACTTTGAAATGTAAGGTTATTCAACAGTTGACGAAATTGGTTACTCTACCTCTTTTCTTGAATCAGAATGAAAATGAATTGATATTCAGCTACTTTAGGGATGTTATTATCGGAGTTATTTCAGATAATGGTTTGAATTGGGAGAAGGATATTGTATTGAAAGAAGCTATTTCTGGGTCTATTTACGCGATTGAAAATGACAAAAAGACGGATTTGGCTATTCAATTGATCATTGCCAATTTGCTAGACTTGCTTGATAAAAGTAACGATTTGTTCACATTCAACAAGATCCTCGACATTATTGGTGACTTATGTATAAATTATAGAATTTTAGAAGTGTTGTCGGTAAGATTGTTGAACAAATTGATTACTATCAATCAATCAGATAAGGATATCGAGAATAAGATCAATTTATTCCAAAATATAGTGGAATCCTTAACCAAATGGTTTACAAATGTTCAGACTTCACTGCAATTTTTGACGAATTCGTGGTACCACAATTTTCTTCCCAAGTTCGTCGACAGTGTATTCAAATTGTTGACTTTACTGTCAGATTATGTTCTCGTTGAGTTGTGTGGTGATTTGGTAGGTTTGATTGTGAAGTTCATTGACCAATCTAAACATCAGGAAATACTCGAAGATTTCCTTGTAGCCTTTTTCACTGATGAATCGTCCAAGAATATTAGATTCGAGGGAAATGTTTTGCAAACAGCTGATTCTGCAATTGGCATCTTCAATAAAGCTATTGCCAATGTTGATAAGACAGTCAAGTTCAAATCATTTTCGCCTGCAGATTCACTTTCCAAGGTGTGTAATATTATCTACAGTTTAGATGACGACGAGTTCTTGAGAATACAATACTTGCAATCGTTGGCCATTTTAATCAATAAGTTCGTTGAAGACGAGTCGACTATTGGAGCTATGTTAGCAGAGTTAATTAGCCACTTTACTCAATTAACACTGGAATCCAAGCTTTCCCAGAAAGATTATATTTCTTTTGAAATTCTCATCTGGTCCATAAAAGCCTTGGTGCTCAAGGTCAACAAGTTGGGATTCGACTATGTCAATAACTTGATACAATTATTGTCAACTTCTTCAAACTTGGAAACCAAAGTATTAGTAGGAAGATCATTGATGATCTTGTTCACCGATTTAAAAGTATTCACAAACCTGACTCCCCATATTAAGAAGGTTACCAACTTGAATGTGAAGTTGCTTTACAAGCAACGTATCTTTGAAGTCATATTGCCAGCGCTTATTGACGACCACAAGAACTCTGAGAATTCCGAGATATACTTGAACTCCTTGTCCTTGATCTTAAAAAACTTGTCTCGTTCTATCTTGGTCAGCCACTTGCAAGAAATTCTTCCTTTGGTGTTATCCAGTTTGGCATTGACTAAGTCCAGACTTAATCTGACTATATTACAATCTCTATTGAGTACATTGTTCATTATCATTGAGGAGGATGAAACCATAGTGGAAAGTTCGCTTGCAAAATTGATACCAATATTGCTAACTTTGGCTACAGGCAAGATTGTATACAACAAGAAATTGATAAATACCGAAGAAGTTAGAGTTTTGGCATTAGAAAATCTCATTCTTATCTTCCAGAAGTTCAAAGACTTGGTCAGGTTTAGAAAGCAGACACTTACCAGCTTGGTGCCAGGCTTGGACGATAAGAAAAGAAACGTACGTAAGTTGAGTTGCGACTTACGTCAAATCTTGTACGAACTAGACTAATACTATTATTAAACCCTGTATTTAGATAAAGTTATAGATTAATATACTAATTCTTATATATGATGATGAGATGATTAGATGATAATGATATTGGTATGAACAATATCTATGCAAATGAAATTTGATTATTCAGAATCGGATTCGTTGTAGTCTACTGGAGCCAAACCTGGAGTCAAACCAGGAACAGAAATGAATCCTCTCTTAACCTTGTTGTCAAAGTCATCGAACTTGCTGTTCTTTGCTGAAGTCAACTTTCTCTTTCTGAGTCTTTTGTTCTCTTTCTTCCCAATTTTGTCTATCAAACTGCTTCGCACCTCGGATAATTCTTCTTCTATTTCTATGTTGTCTATGTGGGATAAGTTCTTGATCTGGGTTACGTTACGCTTCACCAACTTCTTCAAGTATTTTTCTTCTTCTAATGTGTGCTCTTCACGATTCTTTATGATGTTATATTTGACAAATTTCTTGAACTTGGTGTTCAGATCATTCAACTTTTTGATCTTAGCATTTGTCTTTTTCTTCACTTTCTTTAATGGAACAGACAGTTGCTTCAACTGGTTGGAAAGAAGCTGTGTGGAAGACAATTTTTCCTGCTTGTCTTCATCGTTTCCAATATTATGATCAGGCAGGATAATAGCGAAGAGCTTACTGACAGTAGTCTGCGCTTGGTGCTTGGAGGCCGTAGACTTGAATGACATTTTCTATTGAACCCCGACGTGTGAAGTCGTTTCTATTTATGCGCAAACTAAAGACTCCAAACGAATTCTATGGCTGCTTTTCACTTTCCTCATTGGCTTGCCTATAGAGTTGCAATTTGAGATGCTTCTCTGAAAAATTCAGGTCGTGCGCATTGGCAAAGATGAGGAGTTTGTTAGTTGGTAGTGGAAAATGGAAAGAGAACCCCATACTGACGAGTTGGAAAAAGGAATGGGATGACAACGGACAGTCCAGTTTGCTAATACTTGACTGGTTTACAATTCCTGGTCTCTCCAGGACTAATGAATTTACCGTTTTGCATCTCATGGACGGTCGAAAGTTGCCGGAGATGTGATCACGTGATCTCCGTTCGAGAATCGTTATAGTTGCTATTATGGCCGATGATTGTCTTATGCTAGTCTTCCTACCACGGTATACTCTACATCAGCGGAGGTCTAATTCAAGGTACCAGGATAGAATCTTGTCCTGAGGAGCTGGCCGTGGGCCGTCTGATGAAACGGTCACGTGAATTATTACTCGATGCAGGGGAACATCATCACAGGAAGATGAAGTAAGCACGATTCGGCAATGAGGCAAGTCTCCGATGCTTGCAGATAGTATAACAGAAGCAGAGGCTTCCAGAAAAAACATGGGGTTTGCAATGAGGGGGATACCCCACTATAGCGGAAGGAAAAGACGGATTTGATTGTGGAGGACATGGAAAGATTGGTCGGAGTATCAGTCTAAGATGGATAACGTAAACTTTCATAGGTTAATTGGTGCAAATGCACTTTGTTACAGGATCGACAATTGGTTCACATTGTACTGGTAGCAAGGGCACTGGCCCGTTGGTAGAGAAGGGCAGACGGATGAGGGTGCAAGGGTAATTCCTAGCGATGAAAAATGACTTCGTCCATCCAGCAGAGTGTGTTAATGTGACTGTGAAATTTTCCAAACCGTTACATGTCTTGTTCAAGTTCGGTCACGGGCGATAGAAGTCGGTGAATCGTATAGATTCGGAATTCGATGTTGGGGCCGAAGCAGGCTTCGTATCCAAAGTGAAAAATAGAACCACTATTGGCAAGAACAAATCCGAGGCCTACGAACCTATCACTTGAGGCTGGCCAGAAACGGTCAACTACTTGGTAATATCCCCACCTATAGTTAGCATGATAGTGAAGAAGTTCTGTATAGTTAAGGAGGTCTGGCATGGAGAAGGAGGATGTTCCAATTAACCGAGGCCGATTGTAGGAACAATTGGCATTTTTGAGTAATATTACCCAAACAAGTAAGCGTGCTCATTTTACTGGGGGCTACAATTGAGGAATCCAAGATGAAATATTCACATGTACATTGGGCAAGATTGTAGTATGGCTAAACAAAATTATGGCAGTAGTGTAGGAGTGTGAATATTTTCGATACTGAATCCGCCAACTTCCCCATAAAAATTAAATATATATATAAAGCACCTTCCTCCTGGTGCATGAAAAATGTTATTCTTCTTTTGCTTTATTAACCAGTAGTAGTTTTATACACCTACCTTTAATTATCACAATAAAAAATGTCTTTATCAGCTGACGGATTCTCTGCTTCCCAATTATTCGAATTGTTGGGCGCTGGCTTGGGCAACGACGACCTTAAGAAGAAGGCTATTGCCGGTGTCAAGGCTGTCATTGTCATCACCTTGAAGAACAAGGAAGGTAAGGAAGTGTCTTGGCTCTTGGACTTGAAGGACTCCGGTACCCTCAAGAAGGTCGACGGTGCTGCTCCAAAGGGTGACGTCCAATTGTTGTTGAAGGATGCTGACTTCGTCAAGTTGGCTGAAGGTAAGGCTAACGGTCAAAAGTTGTTCATGAACGGTAAGTTGAAGGTCAAGGGTAACATGATGAAGGCCACCGCCATCGAAGGTGTCTTCAAGACCTTGGACCCAAGACCAAAGTTGTAAACATGCTGGTCATATCTCCTATTTATATGACGGCGGTTTCCAGCTAAGATGGTTGCAGTGAAAGCAGTTTGATCACTCGCATTATGTGCAACTTTCTTGTGAAATCGTTGTTCCTATTATTTTATACTATATAAATGAATGTTTGTGTCTGAATGAATTCGTATGAATAATACATATTGACATGACTAATGATGTAGGTAGAAGAGATACTATGTAACACTATGTAATACGTTTGCAGTCGAGCCGGAATCTACATTCTCACGGGCATTTTGACCCATACTAATATATGAATCATATCCATTTATATCTAACAGCATCTGTATATTTACGCAATGGATGTATCTATATAGATTTCTTTGTTCATAGCGATATGATGATCCTTACGAGCTGTGATTCCTGACATGTACAAGTTTGATCTGTGGGGTCGAACAGAACAAAATTTCACTACGAAAGTAATGCGCTCGATCATGTGATTTTCTTCAAAACACGAATCTCAATACAATCATCATAATTAGCTTCATTGAAATCGCATTCATCCAATACATAAGACTGTATTCTTGGTCATCAGATTCTCTATCCATTATGTCTGTAGATCGGTCTTTTGCTGGGGCTCCAGCGTCTGTCGTCTCAGAAGACTCGGTTTCCATGTTCATGGATCCGGACTTCAATCCTTCCAACTACATAGATAAACTCTTCCAGAACATAGCATCCAGCTCAGTGCCGTCAGCAGCATACTCGAAAGCTTCCTTGAGCAAGCTTTCCAATGATATCTCGCATTTAGTGACACATCTCGATTACTACACAAGTGAATTGTCCAATAACAACTTGCGACAGACACTACAGACACTCAACAACTCCAATTTGGTTATCCTCCAAGGAAACAGGGATAACAGCAGCGAGCCCAATCTCACACGTTTGCAGTACTATGTGAATGTGTTGAATAATAGCATTCTTACATTACTGGGAGAATTGAAATCCATAAATGAAGACATTTCTCAAAGTGAAGTAAAAGACAAACTGATGAACAACGAGTCGATCGACGACTTGATTCAACTTAAAAGGGTAAAACAAAACATAACACTGGTACTAAACCTCTATGAATTCTTGAACGGTATACTTTCCAGCACCAGTGGAGAAAACAAGACGAGTTACACTGTGGAAGAGTTCCAGAATGTGCTCAATGTATCATTTGATTCCATCAGGAAGGAATTGTTAACTGGAGAAAATGATAATAAGCAGAAAATATTGGCTCACATTGACCATCTCATCGAGCTCAACGGCTTGTTTGTCAACTTGAAGAATTTCCAGAGCCCTTTCAGGAAATATATAACTCGGTTGACAGTATTGAAAGAAGAAAATTCATAGTAGTTGAATCTACAACTACTTGGATTTTGGCATATATCTACTACATAATTGATTTCAGTATCGACTAGAGCATTAAAACTATTTACAACTTTACTTTACATATAAACTGTAATCGAACGGATGGCATTGCCATGTCATATGAATAGGAAGAGGTGAACATTTCATATTCGCTACTTCTGCGTGGGTATTAGTCTATCTTTGACATTATCTTCTCTATTCTGTCTTCGACTTTCTCTTTTTTCTTTTCTTTTCTTCTCTTTGGTTCTTTACTCTGGAAGGATTCCCTGGAGTCTGGCTCTTTCCTTTTCTTCCTGTAGCAATCTTTGTTTGGATAAGTTTCTATTCAACACTTCCAATTTCTTCATCTCGTCATGAGCATTAAAGTTGCCGCTTGACAAATTATCGTATATTTCATCGTATTTTCCTGTCGAAAGAGGTGCATTACCTTTCATTCTCTTTCTCATATCGAACATCCCATTTTTGCAATCCATAAATGCCTTGAAATTAGCAACACATAATTCTGGTAGTTCTTTCTTCAATTTTGGGTCAGTGAGACAATCTTTGGGAGTATTTCTTTCAATAAGAACACAGGGCGATCTCTGTAAACAAATGGCCAAAGCCTTCTTCTGATCTTTGCAACTGTAGAGGTTAGTAGTCTGGCTAGATGAAAAATGATGAAAATGTTAAATAGAAGCGGATTCTCCCTAAAGAAAATGTTTCCGTGGATTCTGAATTAAACTCTGTGAAATCAAGGAGTATACTTACCTAGCACCCATTGTTGCTAATAGTGTTGTAAGAAGCCCAGTAAGGTACTAACCACCAAAGATGAGAGTGAAAAAAGTGGACTGAGCATATGTACGTCTGGCATTGGTAGCGCCGCTGAAGTTGCATTATTGTATGTTCGATCAATAAACACAAACTTTATGATTGAACTTGATTTAAATGGATAATTGAAGCTTACAGCCTTATCACCTACTCTATTGACACTAATACTTCAAAATATCTGATTCTTTTCTACTAAAATGTATCAATTGCAAGGATTCAAGTCATGTTACTCTCACTTTACTCTTTATATACACTCCTTTGCCCCATATAAACTCAACCAATATGATATTAGCAGATTGCAATCTTAACTTCAAATTATTCTTTCCAGCAATCCCATCCCTTCATACATGACTATCACCTTCGTTCCGGGAGAAATCAATCGTGGAATATATGCTGTTCTGCAGGGAACCTGGAAAAATCACCATATTATCGTATATGGTTCTGGGAACAACCTCATCATCACTTCAGGAACATTAATCAATGAGAATGACAAGATACAAGATCTGAACTTGTCAAAACACCTCCAGACTATATACCTCGATTCCGATCCAGTAGCAGTAGACTTTAATCCGGATAATGGCCATATTGCCATAAGTGTTCAGAATGAAGTTCTTGTCTTCAAGCCCATGAATGAGTTTATGTCCAAACCAACGTGGACGTTGGCTCTAAAGTTCGCCAACGAAGATGGAGCTGTTATCAATTGCATCCGTTGGGCTCCTCTAGAGAGCGAGATCGTCATTGGTTCCAACGAATCGCTCACTTTATATCATATTTACGACGAATATGGCACTCTTAAGTACAACAAAAGATGGTACTCATACCAGAGCAATGGGATTACCGGTCTCAAAATTTCAAGGAATTGTAACAAGATCATGTGCACCAGTGGCCCGTACGACCGACTACTCAAGGTTTTTTCACGGATCAACTACGGTGATGACAATACGCTCTTTGAGCTTAGTTATCTCCAACATCCACAGAACAGCTTCATTATTGATTTCCACAAACGTATAGATAATGAAACTCCGCATTTTGCCCGGAGGGAAACTTTGACAGAGGGGTCTCTAGCAAACATAAAGAACATCCGTGGGTACATTGACCCTGGAGATGACAAGAGTGAGGTGATCTATACGGTGACTAATGATCACATATTGCATGTATGGGCCTCGTATGAATTCAGCGGCCATTCTCATATTACCAACTGGGCGAAAATGGATATGAAAGTAGCATTTCCAGACGAGGAATTGGCGTTCACATTAATAATAGAAAATAATCTCTTACAGAGATCACTAATTCCACCATTAAAAAAGTACAATATTCGCACTTTTGAAGACAAGGATTTACAGGATATGGATCTCTTGTACATCGTCAGCAAAACCGGCAAGGTTGTCATTTTTTCAGTAGCGAACGTTACCGCTTGTCCGCCCAACAATATCAAATTTGAGAGAGTCAATGATATTATCTATCAATTTGACGTAAACACTTTTCCATTGGACCTGTTCAACCACAATTTACCAGAAGTTCCTCTAACCGAGAAGTACATTCAATCTGAAGAGTATACCGTTTACAACATAAAGCCGGTGAATATCACTTCTTTGCGATACTTGTTTCCTGGATGTGATTTTTCGCCGCTTTGTTTGCTTCTCCACGACAGAATCAAAAATAAGTTACGTTTCAACTTACTACATTTTAGAGCGCTACTTACTCCCACCAAAGAGAAGATTCAGCCGCTTGGAACAATCCTCTTGAACAAGTTTCAGGGCCAAACAAAGTCCATACGTAAACTTATAAAGTCCAATTCTGCCTTTACTGACGATAACATTTTGCTATCCATCCTGAACTTCCCTCTGGACAACTATATATGGGAGCCATTTGTCCTAAACGATATAAATACGACAAAAATTTCTATTACTAAACGTTTCCAGCTAGGTGTCTCAGATGTGAAGGGTGAATCCCCGGAAGGAATCTGGACAGCAGCAATCTTGAACGATATCGAACCACCCAAGGGCAGCAACAAAAGAAGACATTTGGTTATCACTTTTGACAAGTTGGGTAATCTTAGTCTTTGGGACTGTAACGGATCTGTTAACGATGATAAGCCAGCGCGTTTCATTGACAAGATAGAAGTCCTAAACAGTGATGGAGATCGAATTGTTCTGGAACCCAAGGCATTTGTATTAACTGAATGTCCTAAGAAATCTCAAGGCTCTCGAGATTATTGTTTGATATCGTTTTTCGAGAAACAGCACGTTTTGGCATGGAAAATCTCGTTAGAATATAACAAGAAACAAGAAGTTCAATCGTTCGCATTACAACCAACGGCAATAGATCAATTACCACAAGAAGTTGACATCTTTCAGATTGTAACTGTGGATAGATTTGTATCACAGATCACTAGAAGTCTTGTAGCCGTTATTAGTGAAGATGGCTTGATTCGTAGTTTTGCCATTGATTTCTATGATAATGGAATTAAATGGAGAAAGACTCACAGCATTCATACCAATATAAAACGAGCCAGCAAACTCCATGGAGCTACTATAATCAACAAGATGGCTGTTGTAGATGAGTCTGGACTGAATCTCTCAGTATGGGATATCAAAGCTGGAGTATTGGAATACGAAGAATCGTTTCCTGCAGAAAATGGTGCTGTTCGGGACTTGGATTGGACTTTTATTAATTCTTCTGATAGCGCCCTGACTTCAAATGCCATTTTATCCGTCGGATTTGGTCGCTTTGTTTTGTTATATACGCAGTTGCGTTACGATTACACAAACAATATCCCTACGTTTGCTGTGTTGAAAAGAATAGACATTTCAGACTACACTTCTCATGAAATTGGAGACCTGATTTGGTTGAACAACGGATACTTGATTATCGGAAGTGGGAATCAATTCTTCATTGACGACAAATGGATCAAGTTAGGTTCAAACAATATCGATTCCACCATCAGACAGTTGATGGTAGGCTATACCACCACAGGAGTTCAAGATGACCTGAGTATATACGATGGAGCTGGTTATCAGAGAATAGACAAATCGACTGACGAATTGATCTATGATATTTCTCATTTGGTTAGGGTTCTCAATGGCCCTCTTCCAGTTTATCATCCGCAATTCTTGATTCAAGCTCTATTCATGAATCAGCACCAACTTATTCAGGATATTCTTGTAAAGTTGTTCCTGGATATCAGAAGAGGTGAGCCTATTTCGTGGGATTTGAACTTAGATATTTCCAAAGAAGTGATGAATTCTGAAGTCAAAAATGTTGAAAAAAATGGCCATACTGCACCCGGAGTTGATTTCCATAGGCTTGATAGAAGAATGTCCTTCAACAATTTGGAGGTCTTCAAAAAGTTCGATATGGAATTAGCTGACTTATTGATTCAGAAATTAATGAAAATTTCATTACCATTGTTAACCAGACATCAACAGAGTACATTGATATCGCTAGTTTCGATTGTGAAGGATTTGACAAAATATGTTACTTCTGTAGATGTGAATGGTATCCGATTCTTAATTGGTTTCAAGTTGTTCCAATTGTCAAGTAAGCAATCTAAGTTGTCTTTGAGAGACATTAATTGGGCGTTGCATTCTGATAATAAAGAAATGTTGCTTACTTCGGTGGAGGAGCACTTCAGGAGTAGAATGAAATGGGAGAATATCAAGCAAACTGGTCTCGTCTATTGGGTGAAAACCGCTAGACTTATTAAAATAATTGAAGCAGCTGCTAGAAATGAATTTAGTGAATCTAGAGATCCATCGGGAAAGATTTCCTTGTTCTACCTAGCATTAAGAAAAAAACAGATATTGATAGGATTGTGGAGAACTGTGAGTCATCCTGAGCAGCAGAAAATGTTGAAGTTCTTGAAGAACGATTTTACTGATAAGAGATGGAAATCTGCTTCATTGAAAAATGCCTTTGTATTATTGGGAAAACACAGATATATTGATGCTGCTTACTTTTTTTTGCTAGCAGACGCGATTAAAGATTGCTGTGCCACGCTTGCCGGAAAAGTTGGAGATATACCACTTGCAATTGCTATTTCAAAGGTCTACGAAGGTACAGTTGGAGATCAGGAGAAGAATCAGAGTTTAGTATCAATTGTAGAGAATTATATACTACCTGAAGCTGTGCGGAACGGTGATAGATGGACTACAAGTTGGATTTTTTGGCAATTGAACTACAAAGAATTATCCATTCAAGCTTTGATTAAATCACCCATTGAAATGGTAATAAAGCATTGTACTAAGTTTTCGGAACTGTGCAATTCCACTTATATTAAGAGCATCTCGACTACGAGTTCGGGCCAGAGTTTCTTAAAAGACGATCCAGTTTTGATTCTTCTCTTTGATGATTTGCGACAGAAACGTATCAACTACTTGAAGGGCTCCTTGGATATCACACCTCGTGAAGAGTTTCAGTTTATCATCAAAGTATGTATGATCTACACCAGAATGGGATGTGATTATCTTGCTGAAATCTTGATCCGAAACTACGTGTTCCTTCGTAAGGAGAGTGCTCAGGCTACTATCAGTACAAATGCTTCAACTTTTGACAATAATGTCAGTCTCCGGACACAACTCAATGGCAATTCTTTAACTCCTGTTACAATTGAAGATTCGATACAAGCTTCTCCAAATATTTTTGCATCGTTCAGCGACAGTTCATTTGGAGGTCCTAAGACTAAAGCTCTTGCAAATAAGACTCCTCCTCCTCCGAGTGTCTTCGAGGAACCGGATATGAGTTCCTTCAACTTCGGGTTCTGATTTTATTCTTACTTAACCTAGACATCATAAAGACAAATTTTCTTAATTATTGATTGTACAGATTCTAATGGTTCTAATTATATTCTATAATATTCTCACTAATACCTATATTTACTAAAACACATTTGTTGCTGAACGAAGTACTAGTGCTAGCTGTTCGCAGATTGTAGCCCATGAGTCTCCCACAGATATGGTGAAACAGAAGATAAAGAATACCCACATTCTAGACACTATGAGCCCTCTAATAGTATGGAACATCATTGAGTTGACGATGGCAAGCACGATTTCCGTAGATTCCTCCCATTTCAACCAGTAAACATCAGGATTGTCAACGCCTTCCAAACTGACAAACTGAAATATTTGTGCAAGCTTCTTGACAGGTGAAGAAGTTATAATTGTCAAAAGTATATTATCCCAAATTTCTACAGAGCGATGCCGGACATAAATGAGGTCGTAGTTCTGAAATACTTTTCTTTTCAAGTAATCCTTGTTCCCGTAGCTGGGGTCAAGCAACAAAACACATTCCTCTGGCCGAACCTCGCAGAATGTCCTCAGAAGAAGAATAACCTTGAAATTAGTCTTGAACTCATCTATCGTAAACGGATTTATAAATCCAGGTACAAAGTAGATGGCACATACAATTGGGATCATGATGAACACAAAAAAGCGGAGATTTTCTACTATAGCTTTCTTGTTGCGTCTCATTTTGTTATAAATCCCGTTATCTACCATCGTTCTTCTGAAGAGCTCCAGATCTCTCATCTCACGAAATGCATGTGGGGTAGACCTCACGGTATCCGGAGGGACCTCCATAGTCAGAATACGACGATCTGGATTTTGAAATTCGAGTAATTGCCAGACATACAACGTTGAGCAATATCCACTATACTATTCAAAAGCCAAATATATTTACTTTTTACTTTCACTTTTACAGGCAAGACTATACTGAGCCGAAGAATGGGGGTACGGTTGTAGGTCTAATGATTCAATTTGGTACATGCAGGTATATTGTAGTTATTGCGAAGACATATTTCCGATAAGGGATTTAATTGGCTTTCGTAATTTAATCGCGAATCGTGATCGTCAGAAGAACTACAATGATCGACTAATACTGGCATGTCTTACTATACTCGAAGATACCTAAACTTAGTTTCTTCGGAATTATATAAATGTGCAAATTCGTATTCAAAAATGTGCGCAGCTTTCTTACATATTTTTTGGGTATTGAAATATTTTTGCGATATGTAGATTCTCGCTAATCATTCAAAGTTGCTAATTGAAAGAGCGAGTCTTTCCTGGTATAACTGTGAAAATGAAGTAGTCACGTAGTCATCGAAAATGGAAATCAGGAATATAACTGATCTATGGTTTGTAGGCTGGAAGTTCAGATGTGTCTAACCTTATATAGGCAGGCTGAGGAGAAGCTATGGTTCCGCCTCGGCGTGTTTCAGCTAATATTTGAGCTTCAGTTTCTCTTTGCTCTTGGGTCAATCTTTCAATTTCTGTAATTAATTCTGCATCAGTAAATCTGTTTTCTTCGTCTGCCCTTCTTTGGCTTGTAATATTATTGAGGAGGTACTGCAAGTACGTATTGTTTTGGCCGCCTGTACCGACATCAGACCTTGAACCATCTGGATTTACAATATTGATATTAGTAATATTATTAGCCGGATCGACTTGGACATTTATGTTATTGTCGTTCTTATTTTCATTTTCCGCAGTCGGTGTATTTCTGAAACAAAGTGCTACACAAGGAAAGACACAAGTGATAATTAGGATCACACATATGATCACGATAATGTGAACTTCCATTGAATTGAGAGACTAATGTGGAAATTTGGAAGTAATAGGCAAGCTCTTACTTTGTTGAGTTCGTTGATTTACAATGAGATGGATTGTGTACATTACTGGGGATTTTTCTATTTATTTATGCTTTACTTTCAAGTGTATCATGTAAGAGTTAGCAAACGTGGGTTGTTGCTTGTATCATTTATTTCGCCTATAAGGAATTGTAACTGAGACCAAGAAAATCGGCAATAGACCCATATCCTACCGATTCTGAATCAATACTGTGAATAAGATACGAAAAAATGAAATCTTGTGCAAGTCTTCTCGCAATGCTTTTAGTTTACGAGAACGAGAAATGCTAAATTCCCTTATCGCGATGTAGTCATGGTAAATCTGATCTTAGCATGATCGTATTTGGCTGAGCAAGATCTCAGCCAAAGAGTATGTTCAACGTGCACACTCCGAATCGGGAAATTAGGTTGCTAGCCTCAATTGCGCCGGAGTTATTAATTCTGAGTCATTGCAAAATCGCCGAGTCATCAATCTGACGAAATTATTATTACAAATACTTTCAGATAACGAATTGATCACTCAGTCTACCACAACTCATGATTCGGACGTGAAGCTGGGCTATTGTTATCTCTTTCTGTCCTTTATTGTAAAAAAATTACGATAATATATGTAACTGTTTAAACCCTACCCGGGACTCGAACCCGGAGTCTCCCGCTTAGGAGGCGGATGCCTTAACCGTTTGGCCAGCAGGGCATGTATGTAACTCAAAGACACTCATTTTTCGGTTAAAAGTTTAAATTTTTGCATCCATGCCGCAATAGTTAACATTTACCGATTTTAAATGTCAGAACTACGACCAATCAATCAGCTGGAGGGACCTCTAGGAGGTTTATCT
>JAJMBD010000087.1:0-42001 GCA_030565185.1 Scheffersomyces titani
ATTTAGTCAATAGGTTAGACTTTGATCGTAATACATGCCATTTCGTAAAAAAAAAAAAATACTTAGTTCGTTAGAAAATTCGGAAAACCAATCAACAAGTCTACAGCCTTTCGATAGTTTTGGTCATTAATGAATACGGGAGATATTACTGTCAAAAAATCTTAGATTAAGAAATTTATTAACAATTTTCGAACAAAACTTGTAAAAATGGTAAACTAAAACAGCTTTCTATTGAGAATGTTCAGTCTTATAAAGAATATTGTAGGTTCTACTGAAACAGCAAGACAAATCTCTATCCCTGTGCAAGGAAGCAACTTGTCCGCAATTCCTTAGTTCATTGCTCTTCCGCAATTACCTTTTGGTACCTTGCACTGTAATGCAACGTACTCTGCTTGTGACTGTCGATCCAAAAATATAGGAGGAATGTCCAGATTAGGAATTATTTCTACAAATATCGTCGAGCTAGCTGCAGTGCTTCAAGAGATATGAATCAATGAATGCAACAATATTCAGCTTATTTTATAGAGAAGATACCGGTAGGCAGAGCATACTGGCAATCTTTTTGATGATATCAGAAATTCCCATTGGTATATAAGTATCGAATATTAGACAATCACTGTAAAAAATTGAAACTTCACTCTTTCAAGACACCACTTTTGCAATCTGATTGCAACATTTCGCAATTCCTTGCCTCAGTTGCCAATTATTCTTGCTCTCTCACAGAATAAAAATCCCTTTCGGTGTGCCGTTCTATTCACAACTATCGACTAATTATCAGTTCATTATCGAAAATTACACTTCCATTCCCGACACACTACTACTTCAACGGGGTAACACAATGGTAATACCGTTGAGCGATTACTAATACTTCGTGAACCTCCGCGTCAACTGGAAAAGGTGTAGTGTGCGGCCGCGAGTCCAAATCTGTGCATAATACCGAAGTTAACTCGGACCGAGATAACATCTGCAGCAGAGAGCCAAAAGAGTAATCTCATTAGAAAATTTTTCCTAAACTTTAGGTCCCTTTCTTAACTCACACGAGTGATAGTAGCGAGATAGTACAATATTAGAGTACTATCCTCTTTCCATAGCAATATCCATCCAAAAAGACTCTGCAACAAGAAGTCTCAAGATAAGGTTCAAGAAAATAACTTTTGACACCATCTCGCACTCTACTACAATTTTTTATTACTGCGATTTTCGGAGCCGCGATGAATAATTCCGAAAAACTATCTCAACATGACAAGAGCATCCCTTTGGAAGATATAAAGGTGCAAACATCGAGGGTTATAGATGTAGACGATTCACAAGTAATCGACAAGCGAGCATTGGATGATAGGCTCGGAGATGCTCATCTCAATATTCTCCCTACGAGAAAAATCATTGTATGTCTTGCAGCTTTATCTCTTGGCCTCTTTGCATCTTTCGCAAATCAGACAAGTATAACCATAGCATTACCCGCCATAGCCAAGGACTTAAGAGCTGAAACTACTATTAACTGGGCTGGAACAGCTGCCTTATTGGCCAACTGTGTTTGTCAAGTTCTTTTTGGAAGACTTGCAGACATCTTTGGCAGAAAGAATATCTTGCTTTTTTCTCTTGGTACACAAGCAATAGCGGATATTGGATGTGCAGTTTCCAGGACAGGTGTGCAATTCTATATCTTTATGGCGATTGCTGGCGTTGGATGTGGAGGCACTCAATCGTTGACTATGGTAATGTTGAGTGATATTTGTACTTTGAAGCAGAGGGGTAAGTATCAGGGTATATTGGGTGCTCAAGTTGGTTTGGCCAATGCCATGGGTCCCTTTATTATGGCTGCTTTCGTGGAACATACAACTTGGAGAGACTTCTACTACATGATGATTCCTTTGGTGATCTCTGTGATGGTCGCTATCTACTTCTTGATTGACGGTAAAAAGAATGCTGCTCAACTCAGCAACGTTTTATCCAGAAAAGACAAGTTCAAGAAGATCGACTACTTGGGGATGTTTTTTAGTACTGCGAGTCTCACCTTGTTGCTCATTCCTATCAGTGGTGGCGGTTCATCTTACCCCTGGAACAGCCCTCTCATTATTAGTATGTTCGTAGTAGGGGGTTTATGTTTCTTTGGGTTTATCTTTATCGAATGGAAGCTCGCCGAACTACCTATGATTCCATTGAGAATTTTCGCTAGTCCTTCCCTATCACTTATTTTGGGTTCAAATTTCCTATACGGGATGGCTTACTACGGATTTACATACTACTTTACGTACTACTTGCAAATAGTTCGTGGACTCGATTCGATTCATTCCTCCATTATTCTATTACCATTGGTAATAACTCAATCGATAGCATCGATCATTGGAGGCACTTTGATAAGTTATTTTGGCCACTACAAGAATATTATTCTTATGGGATACGGTTTTTGGACAGTTAGCTGTGGGCTATTATATATTTTTAACACGGAAACCAACTGGGGAGTCATAGTTGTCATTTTGTTAATCATGGGAGTTGGTGTTGGGTGGACTTTCCAGCCTACAATGGTTGCTGCTCAGAGTCAAGCCAAGAAATCCGATAGAGCGATTGTTATCAGTGCCAGAAACGTATTAAGATCATTTGGTGGTTCAGTTGGAATTTCTATTGCGTCTATGATTGTCAGCAATAGTTTGTTAGGTGAAATAAGGAGACGGGCCCGAGGTGAAGACAGTGTATTAGACGATTACTTGGACTACTTGAAGGATCATATCTATAGCAAGGTTGATACCTCCAAGCTAAACCGCTCCCAACAATCGGTAGTTAAGGAGATGTACATGAAAGCAATCAAGAACTATTTCTACATCTGTTTGCCTCTTATTGCCCTATGTTTCATCTCAACATTCTTCGTGAAAGACCGAGGCTTGCAATGTATAGACGAAGAGCCAGAACACAAGAACAAGGACAAGGAATCGGACAATGAATCAAGCAGCAACAGCTCAAAACAATAAATACATAATTACACATAAATTAATAATATAGATACATATTTATAAAGATAATTATTATATTCATGCTCTAGTGACCTCGTTGGAGAATCCTGTTCACCAACTCGTTACCAAGATCATTCATATTGAGGCCCTTGGAGCTCAAATAATCTTCGAGGTTCTCAAACCCTTCGTCAAGTGCTTCTTTGATATGCTCGTACTTGAAATCGTCTTTGTTCTTGTAGAAATTCTCGTTCATGTAATCGAAATATGCATTTGGATCAATATCAAATTCGAAATCTTCCAAAATTGACGATGCCGAATCGCCTGCGTTTTGGAACCCATTATTCAAGAACGAGTACAACTTTTCATTACCAATGAGTCCTTGCAATAACCAAAATGAGTTTTCTTGACCATTATTGTCAGTGAAGACACTCTTGACAACGTTAACTAAAAAAGGAATATCTTGATTTACGAATTTGCTCCATCCACGAAGATAAATAGTCACAGCAAGCATCAAGGTGGCCAAAACCAATAATGTCTTAATGGCGACAATCAAAAGATTGAGCCACATCTTGAAGATCTTAACAATGAATTTATATACGAGATATACACCAATGATTGCAAATGCAATTGAGGTATACTCGGGATAGTTCTGATATGCATAGACAACGAGAGCTAGGGTGTTCTTCAAAAAAAAGGCCAAAGTGGTGACCACAAATGCAGCTCCATAGGATAGCAAGTCCTGTAATTCCATTTCGTACGTATAACGGGAATGCTGCACCTTTGAAAGAAACAATACTAATGGAACCAACTGGAATTTAACTTCAGAGCAATATTCGGTAGCAACAACTTCCGGAAATGGAATCAGGGCTCACATCACGTGACAAAAGACCGTAACTCATTTTCTTCTTCTTTTGCACTCAGTTACCCGGCCCAAGTTCGGCACTATATAAGAACACATCGCTGCTCGAAAGCTTTGCTTTCTAGAATATTTTGAAAGGCACCTTGAAAGTTGCCTCCGAATTTGAAATTTGGCAACTGGCCAGTGTAATGTTCTGGTGTTGGTAGTGGGATGTCTCGCTCGTTTACGAAAGCCCGTGGCAGTTTAGCCTTGCCTATTAAGTTAGGAAGGTGTTTGTCTCCGGACAGCTGCAGCGGGTCAGAGATTTTTCCGGTATTGGCATTGGAGCTGTTAGCCAGCTGTTGACAAACATTCGGACAGATGAAACGTGGTTAAAAAGAATATTCTTGAGGTTGGAAACTTTAGAGTATCCCGTTATATCACTACAGAAATGTAAAAGTACAGAGTGTAGATGTAGTTGGAGCCATTTGTAGAGATTCTTTTATTCAGGCTGGAGATCTAGAATCGACGCGGCTGATCCCCACCGCAGCAATCGGAAGATTGGGGACTGTAGTGAGAACTAAACAGGCTTAGAGGGCTAAAGTAGTGTTCCTTGGAGAGCCATGGAAGCCATGGGGAGACCTACCCAAGACTGGCACTAGAGAGTGCTGAACGATTTCTCTATTTGACTATTCGATCGTCAGCAAGAATAATTACATCATCGGTGCAGAACGAGTTCCTGGCTCTCCACATTATTAAGTTATCTGGCTGTGTCGTGTGCTCCCGAATGTTCTTGCAATTAGATAATACGTAGCTGTCTATCAGAACAAAATAACAAGAGAACAATAACAATTGAACAGGCATCTTTATCCAGAAAACGTATCTGTCGCAGCGTGTAGCCCCTACCAGCACTAACCACTTCACATAGAGTAACCGTTGGCATATTGCTCATCTATCTATTGCTATTCTCTGTCAGTCTCGCCTAGATTTTTTCCACCAGCACAGAATTTCACCTCGCGGCGCAACTCCAGAAATAGCAACACTTTTCAACTACACTACTAGGACAATCCCTTCCTTATTTCTATCCCTCTTGCAAGTTCGTTCCTTACTTCATTGTTCAGCAAGACTAGGTCTGTATCTCGTCGCTATCTGTTCTTTGCCTGTAGCCGAGCAAGACAGATCAAAATGTTCCGAAAAAAACCCCCTCAGCTCTCGCTTCTCGAGGAACTCAGACAGACCTACGACGACTGCTGCAACCTCCTGATCAAGAACCTTTCCCTAGAAGACAACAACCAGGTAGAAGATGCTCTCAAAGGCTGGAAGGGCTTGCACACGTCGCTCCTCTACAAAATCGACTTGTTTGACAGACTGGCTTCCAAACTCCTGAACGATGAAGTCCAGATCCTAACCGAGTTGAAAGCCATCAGAGACCAGAATGTCAAACATTTGATCCGAGTCCAGTTAAGAATGGACGAAGTAATTCGCAAGAAGAACAGGGACGCCACCAATGCCGTCCATGCTGCTTCTAAACAGACCTTGTCGTCGTCATCGTCGCTATCAGTACCTTCACTCAGAAACCCAGCCTCCAGATCGCTTTCCAGTAATTCTGTAAATCAGCGCTCAATGTTGAAGTCGCTAAGACCGGGATTGGTGCTGGTACAGGGTTCCCAGGGCTCTGGGAGCTCGTATAACGTCCCCAAGGTGAAAACGGCTCAGGCTTCACAGGCTGCAAATGTCTCCTGGCAAGGCCCCCAGAATCGCCATAAGCATTCCCAGAAATCAGCAAAAGAACTCACTCAAACTGAAAACGAGCTCTTTGATGATTTCGACGATGATGAGTTTGAATCCAGCGACAACTGGGACCGTATCAATGACAGTGAACTTAACAATGGTAGCAATAACGGCAACAACAACAACCATAATGGCTCCCGTTCATCCTCGGGCTTGTCAGATTTATCTTCAGGAAGAGGCTCCTCGTCATCAAATGTTAATCTCATAGACCTCGATGACGATAACTACAACTACAGCAACAACAACTACTACAGCAACAATAACAATGTAAATGGCAATCTTAAACAGACACAGGACTACTACTCGGCCTTTCCCGAAGAGGATCTAGTACGTTCTATGGATGATATAACATTGAAACCGCATGTATCACCAACAAAACAGCAGACACTGTTACTGGTACCAAGGATCAGCCTTTCCAACCATAGCTCTGGCAGCGTCAACAAAACCTCATCTACTAATGGAAAGACTAACCGTCGTGTAGATCACATCTCCAAGAGCACATCTGACATTAGAGCGAACACTGCTCCACCGACAAAGCAGCCGTATGTCTACAACAAGCCAAAACCTATAAATATCAGCCAAATAATGAAGAAACAGTCTCAGAATCGCCTAAACCCGACTAAGAGTCCTACAAAACAGCCGTCAACTACGAAGACCCAGTCTTCCAAAACTTCCACAGCTCAGAGAGCTACTCGCACAGCCAATAGTAACAATACTGGAGAGCCTAAGACGAAACCAAGCAGTAACATATCTTACAATTATGTAAAAGCTTCTCAAGCTTCAAGCCATGCTGTCAAAAAGACAGTGAAGCCAGCCACACTTCAGCCAAATAAGATTGTTGCAACTCAGAAGAACAAGAGCAGCGATGCTATCCATAGTCCAACAATGGACGATTTATTGAGTGGATATGATAATGACGAAGTGGATGGCAATTTATTAACAAACGAAGAGGAACAGGAGTTGCTAATCAGCTCAGTTAGAGGCGCAGACCCTGAAGCAGCAAAACACATATTGAATGACATTGTTATCCATGGGGACGAGGTCTATTGGGATGATTTAGTCGGATTAGAAAGTGCTAAGTATTCATTGAAGGAGGCTGTCGTATATCCATTTTTACGTCCTGATTTATTTAAGGGCTTGAGAGAGCCCACTAGGGGCATGTTGTTGTTTGGTCCGCCTGGCACCGGTAAGACGATGTTGGCGAGAGCTGTTGCTACAGAATCGAAGTCAACTTTTTTTTCAATTAGTGCGTCTTCCTTGACTTCTAAATATTTGGGAGAGTCCGAGAAGTTGGTGAGGGCTTTGTTTCTAATGGCAAAGAAGTTAGCTCCATCCATAGTCTTTGTGGATGAAATAGATTCATTGTTAAGCTCTAGAACAGAGGGAGAAGTGGAAAGTACAAGAAGAATTAAAAATGAATTCTTGGTGCAGTGGTCCGACCTCTCGAGTGCAGCAGCCGGAAGAGAATCGGAAAATGACGATGTGTCTAGAGTCTTGATTCTAGGGGCCACAAATTTACCTTGGTCTATCGATGAAGCAGCAAGAAGAAGATTTGCAAGACGACAATACATTCCTTTGCCAGAGGCAGACTCTAGACTGGCACAGATTCGAAAATTATTGCACTACCAGAAAAACACTTTATCGGAAGAAGATTACGAAGTCCTAAAGGAATTGACCGATGGATTTAGTGGATCGGACATAACCGCACTTGCAAAAGATTCGGCTATGGGACCATTGAGAGCACTAGGAGAAAAACTTCTACTGACGCCTACAGAACAAATCCGACCAATTAATCTTGAAGACTTTAAGAACAGTTTGAAGTACATAAGGCCAAGTGTCTCGTCTGAAGGCTTGAAGGAATATGAAAAGTGGGCCGAAAAATTTGGATCTTCTGGCGCTTAAGAGTGAGACTGCAAATACACTGGATATTCAAGGGCGCAGAAAAGACAAGCTAATTCTGCTTGCTACTAGAGCAGCGACTAACCACGGGAATGTATGTATATCAGCTAGTACCTTGATGTGTATCTACACCCGCCAGTTCATTTAGGTTTCTTGATTATAACAAGAGAATAATATAAGAAATAAAAGAAAGTATTAGGTTTACCCCTCTGTATAATGAACTGTCTGGCGGCACTTAATTCCATTAATGTATCAAAGTTTCGAATTTTAAAATGACTCTTGCAGCCGTAGATTCTAGATGCTTCCCTTTTTACTTTAATTATTTTGAAGAGCCGCTTCTTCAAGTCAATTTTCTGTCTTGGTTCCCTCTAAGTATCGAAAAATAGACAGTTCCCAAATACGATTGTGTAATATGTACAGGAGGAGAAGAACGTTTGAATGTGTTCTGAGGACGCTTCACAGCTACTATGTAACTAGAATATGGCGTTATATCAAATTGGTTTAGTTTTGAATCTTCCGAAGCATCATTTCTAGATGCTGTTGTACATTGAATTCTTCTTGAGTGTCTCTAGATGCATCACAGTAATTTCCACACCAGGAATGAATAATAAAATTCCAGATTAGCTTATTTTTCAATTATGTTCTATAGACATGCTTCATTAACTAATTTCGGCGCCACCCGAAAAATATTATATTTTGAACTAAAAAAGTATTTTCTAGGGTTTTGAATTTATGTTTTAGTTCTTCAAAAAATATTTATATAACCCAAAATAGTCAATTAACTAAAAAATTACGAATTCTTAGGGCATGGCTCGAAAAAGCTATGCGTGTAGTACAATGGAGGAGTAACCTTAACAGGCGGCCAACAATGAATCTTGACTAATTGAGTACGAAATGAAATCTCAACGTTATTTTCGTTAAGTGAATGCCAAGGTCAAGAAAGCGCATTTTTTGATTTTCCGGACCCTAATGAACGATTCTTGGAATGGAAAACTGCATTGCTCGATTGCAAGCTGAACTTCGATGAGACACCAAGTCTGAATAGAGTACATAATTGAAGTTAGAAGGGAAGATCCTATTTGTCAATTCCTTTTAACTCAGTTGAATTATCTGTTTTTCAGCAAAGGCTAATCAGGGGTATTCAAAAACGATTGATATTGAGGCATTCGTTAGATCATCGCTCAATGTTTACTGAAAATAACCATGAAGGCTATAAATTAGCGCAGAAACTAAACTATTCCAATATTCTTAAACTGTGCTGAGGGAACCTGGCTAACAAAATCTACTATATGATCGACCTTCAATCTGATTGACTCGCCTGAAGACTGATCTTCTGAAACGAATATTAGGTTTGTACATTTACGCGGGACAATAAGAACTTCACATATATACGACTTTTTGCCGCAAAAACGGCAGACCTATACCTTAAAAGACAAAATATCTCCACAATTGAACAGATAGCCAGGACGATACAGAAAGATACTGATAATAACCTCTACATGGAGTATCACGCATGAATATTCGCGCCTCAACCGGAAATCTGTTAATGTCGATCCGAGATCCAATATACCATTACTTGAGAAATGAAATGAACCCACATCATGCATTAAAAATAATCATTGGTACGCTTTCAATTATTGTTAATATTATTAAAAAAAGAAAATGGAACGTTTAACCAACGTGAATAGAGAAAAGCCGAAGAGTACTCTGAGTCTGCTCAATCGGAAACTGGGTAACTAATGATATGTTCCTCTTCTGGGGTATCGAATGCATATAGCTCCACTACTGCTGAGGGGAAGCTAACCAATAAGAGAAGCACCAATTCAAACGCGTATAGCAGATATTAATTTTACATATTGCACAAAAAACTGCATTGGTCCGTAGTTCTCTCACAGAATTGAACTTCATTTTTTTTCAGACTGTAAAGTATGAGGAATGTTTCACAAAGTCATGAAACCAAAACACTGGGCATCCCCAGGCTCAATGGAAATCAGGTTGAGAAGTAATCTTTTTAGCGTACAGCCCACAAATTTAGCTTGATACAACTATACTTCCAAGTGATTTTTCTTGCTATTGTCAATGAGTTTTATGAATATTTTTGACGGAGTACACCTTCTCTAGATACATGACTTGCGTGGTAAATATGCTGATATTTTCAGATCCTCCATTATGTGTAGTATTTTTTAATTTATATTAGCGCCAAATAATTTTTAGCATCAACCTACATGCTGGGTTAAAAACACCATTGCATGTTATCATCTCAAATTATAATTCTTGTTTTTATTTAATTCAACGATAATGTAATTTAATGAAAAGGAGAGCTTCTTATAAATTATTACCCATGGCCACAACCGAAATACAAAATCACAATCTAATTCGGTATATCGATATCTCCATTATTAGTTACTAATATTCATTCATACTTGAACAGCTCCTATTGTATGGACTATTTTGTTTCATATTAGCCCTTCAATCCAACTTTATATGTATTAGTGAGTTGTATACTCTTTGTATTTGCGACTAATTGATAACATTCCAATAGACTTCGGAATCCATCTTCGAGCAAAGACACTTCAAAAACCATATCATCTTCACTGTACTTAATAACCAACATTACTGGATTGCTTCCATAGAGTAGATAAACAACTTAAGCAATATAATTACAGGTCAATTCTTACAGAACTCCAATTTACAACCACTTTGAAGTAATTGTTTCAAGATTAAATTTGGGCCCCAGCTGAAATAAATTTCACTAAATACATTCCACTGACAACTGATTTACAAGCAAAAGGAATTTACAATTTCATTTTCCCTGCTGACGTTCATTTCACTATCTTAACTATAAACTGACAACAATCATCAACTCGACATACTGATATGACATCCTTAATGTCCAACTACAATCTTACTCAAGCACCCATCGGCTCCTACGAACATTCCAAAACTGTAGTACAAAAGGAGTCAGATAAATTGCCCAACTTCGAAACTGGAAATTACCACGAGCATACACCTTATTCGTATTCTCATAATGAACCAAATGCAAGTTTGTCACCAATAACAGAAAGACCTATGTACTATCCGTCGAGAAACAGCAACCAAGATCAGTATTTCGTTTCCAATTCCCCTGTACACGTCCAAAGCTACCAATCAGTACCACAAGGAGCTCCAAAACCATTTGTACATCATTCCCTTTCACCAATAGTTAATGAAAATAATTACCAGCTTCAAATTCAAGCTTTTCCCCATCAGAGTCAATTACCACCACAACAACAACTGCCATATCCATTCTCATATTATCCTCAGGCAACCCAACAAGTTCCTACCCAACAACCTTATTCACACTATGTATACTATCAGCAGAGTCCCCAGGGATTTATTCCTGGAGCACCTTATGCAGCGGGTCAACCACCTCCAATTTACATGCTGGGAATGCCTCCTGGAGAAATGATGTTTCAGGCAAGAAGGAAGTCAAAGCAATCAACCACTTGGTCCCCCAAAGAAGATACACTATTAAGAGAACTTAAAGAAGTACAAAAACTAGGCTGGCGGGAGATATCAGCATTCTTCCAAGATAGAACCCCTAATGCTTGCCAATTCAGATGGCGAAGAATTATTAGTGGCGCCATTGCAGAGGTTCCAGTTCAGGAGCATAATAGTGAAAATGAATCAAAGAACCACGAGCATATTGATAGCCCTTCTTCCAGTGACGAAGATAGAGATAACGGGAATAAGAAAACACATCACTCTATAGAGTTTTTATTGAATTAAAATTACTTTCTAGCATCATTCTTGGTTTATGGATATTTGCCATTGTCTATAGTTACAAACAAGATAGCATATCTTATTTATAGAGATAATAATTAGCAGCACTTCTTTCAAATTTTGTGAAGTGATAATAATGGTGCAATATTCAAAATGGTTCAAAGACATTAGTAAGAAACAGAGTCAGATTACATATCAAGTTTCACGACAGATGTATGGAAAATGGTTTTTTACCGATTATTTGAACATTGTTCACTACGTTGTACTATTATTTTCCAATTCGAGTTGTTTCTTTGTCAGAAAACTTAATTCATTTGTTCTGCTTGTTGCATAATGAAAATTTAGAGTTTCTGAATTTTTTTTTTGAATATCGAGGAAGAGTGGCCCAACCTTTCTTAGGTTATTATTTAATACCATTGAATAAACACCAAAATTGAAGATTTTTAGTTAGTAATCAATGAACTTTATTGCTGTAAAATAAAAAATAAATGCTCCGCCTTCTCGTATCATTCAAACCAAAGTCAATATGGAAAACTAGCGGAAGAACCGAACCGTGAATTATGTTTCTGTCTTCACTACATTATCACTACATTAAAAATATTCATAATTATAATTACTCTCGAAATGAATATTTCACTTGACGTTTTCCAATTTTCTTAAAAATGAATGGCATTATTTATTTTGGATGAATTGACTAAATATATAAAATACAACCAAGAAACCTATACTTGCAGTAATACTGTTGACATGAAAACTATATCATAATCTTTGTGACAATTTATTCCATTAATACTTGAAGACTCACTGTGCCTTTTTTTTACAATTTCTTAAGTTAGAAACATTGGCGGTAATCTGTCGAATGTCTCTGATTTATAATAATGATCAATGGACTACATTGAGAAGTCTAGAAATAAGAGAGTTTGATCAAAGCGAGTCTCATATTACGAATTTTAAGATCTCTAAATTGAAAATTTTCAATACAGATTTATAAACTATACAACGTCGAATTATCACAAATATACTTCAGACGCTAACAGTATTTTTGTTTCGATTTGTTGAAGTTCAAAAATATTAAGATATTCCAAATTGCAAATCACCCATACCAAAAGCTTTATAACCAAAAATTTTAACTATTTCTTCCACTTCCTGAACTTCATCGTCACTTCTGTGGGCATGCAATAAACGGGATCTATTTCCTTAAAGTTGTACTTCTCGTAGTCAATCAAACTTAAGCCAGCTATTCCAAAGCAAGTGTGGTAAATATCGGTTTGGTTGTCGGGTCGGTCTCCAATACCTCCGTCCTTCAGATCTTGACATTCAAGAATGAAGTTCTCCAACTTTTGCAAATCAATCCAATGCTTCTTTTTCAAAATAGCTAGCGAAGATAACACCCACCAACTATAACAGACGTCAGGTAACTTCTCGGGACGACCATTAAGACCTCCGCTGGGCAACACTTGCCTCTCGCTTAGCCAATTGCCTAGTTTAGTGTCGTCAACCATTAAATGCAAATTGTCTGTAATAGCCAAGGCCCCTATACACGTAAATACCTGTGCAGCATGGCTCTCTGAACCTGGGAGCATTCCAAAGGCTCCATCAAAGTTTTGACACGCTATGATAAACTTAATAGCTGGATCTGCAATCTCACTCGTCAATTCTTCTAATAGAGACAACGATAACATTGCCGTGTATACAAAACGAGTATCTACTTCACCATAGCGGTCGCCTTGGAAACTTCCGTCCAGCAATTGTAGCCCCTTTATAAATTGAACTGCTTTTTCCTTCTTTTTCTCTCCCAACATTTCTAATTCGTTGTCGTATATTTTCAAAACTTGTAAAGCAGAAGTAGTAGAAAGAATATGGGCATCGTGCTGGGGAAAAGCACCAAAGCCTCCAGTTTTTTCATCCCAGCAACTAAGTATATAATCAATTACTTCATTCCGTGGCAAAGCGTCCTCCAATGCATTCATTATCGCTAAGCTTATCACGCCCCAGTAGAGTCCATTCATTCGCAAATGCTCACTGAGCCAATACTCAAAGGAACGGTGGGAGTCCTGATCTACCACATATGCAATATGCTTCTCCTTGTAGAACAGATTAACTTCCTCGGTTTCGCGCATTGTTTATTTCTATGTGCTTGCGGAAGAAATTGTTCTGTCATCGCCAGAACATTTCGAAGACATTTGATGTTTGATTGATTTAAGACTTCCTGTATAAAAACACGACAATTTACAAAGTTCAAATATGGATACGGAATATACTTTGTGAACTCAAGAAATAAGAGAAAAAACAAAACTATTAATACAAGGACTAGTCGAGACGCCTAATCGTATATGCACAAAAATTGAAATTTTAAAATTTTCTACAACAATGTAATGTAAGTATTAAGTTTACAGATGCCGCGAGTCTTGCCAATTAAGTGCGTTTTCTAAAAATACAACTCTTGGAAGCAAAACTTCTTGTTAGAAGGATAGTACTCCACGTAATTAAGTTTTCTGCTAGTTGGGCTCAATAAGGTACTCACATTGACCACTTTGCAACCATTGTAGGTTACCTCAAAGTTGTCGAAGTTGGCATCATTGAGCACCATCACCGTAGGCAATGGCTCTATTCGGAGAGCGTAATCATATTCTGGGTTTATGAGCTTAGTATCTCTCAAGAATGGCTGAAGATTACCTTGGTCTAGTATTGTCTTGACCAATTTTCTAGCATGCTTTATTTTAATGGATATATGTTCTCCAGTGACTCCTTCCTTTACCAAATTGTTAATTCTATCCTCTTCACTTTGAGCCAATTCCTTTGCCAAATTCTCCTTCTGTACTAAAAGGTCGTTGGAAAAGATTATGTCGTTACGCTTCATTTTGTTCATAAGCTCATCCTTCAAGATAACTATTTCCTGTGACAAGTAGTTTATACGAGCCGGATTCCACGACAAGATCAAGTTTCCTTTAGGTAACAACCGTTCCAAACGACTTACAAACAACCTAGGTAAAGCCTTCTGCGGATAGTAGTTGAGAGATGATCCTCCCAACGAGTAGGTGGATTGCCAAGGATCATTCTTTCCAGGTATCAATACCAACTTACATGTTTTGATCACATTAGGATAGTTTGACAAAATATTGGCAAGATTATCGAAATTACTCTTGTAGGTTTCTGAATTTGAGATATTGGACACCAAGGAGTTGGTTGTGGTCAAGGGACTGGAGGAGAACGATCCCGTCATCACAAGAGCCAAAGGAACATGGCCATCGTTGGATTCCAATATCTCTATAATTGAGTTCTCCAATTTATGTAGCAACTTTTTGAGTCCCTCTAATATCTTAGAGTTGTCCAAATGGCACTCAGAACCCAATAACACCAACTTGTGGCCAATTAAGGATTTCTCTAGAGTTGTTAATTTCCGTCTAAAGTACTTGTTTATCTTGAGAACTTTATCGTTGGCTGTAGAGTTGCCAATTTGCTTATGGATTCCTAAGAAGTCGAGGTTACCAAAATTCTCGCTGCTGGTATCCCTTCTCTCTGCTGGTGGATGACCAATGTTACTCACATGGAAACAACCACCTATGTAGTTTATGGACTGGTTGGAAGATCCACCAGAGGCCGAGTATATTCCTTCAACAATGACAAACATCCCTGGACAGTAGAAAGAGCCCTGGGTCTTGAAAGTCTGAGTCAAATTTAATTCAATGTAATCGGTTGAATCTTCAAGAATGTAGGAATCGTTGGCATCTTTTGACAATAGACCACAGAGAATGAATTTGGATCCGTCTCTGCCTAGAACATTCTTGATGAAAGTGATTTCGTTGGCTGACCCACTATGTAGTGATTTGTTGATTGACGAAATGCTGGAAAATGAAGACTTCTGAAAGTTCTCGTTTCTGGACAACCGGTCATAAATGAGATAATACCTGTTGTTAAACAACTCTACAGTGTTCTGCAAGTTGTTGGGCAATGTTCCAATTAGAGTTTTGCTTTTACTGTTACTAGACGGTTGAATCTTGAACTGCTTTCTCAGTTTGTCAAAGACACAATGCGGCTGCTGGTTGGGATTTATAAATTTAAAGTAATCTTCCCAGTTGATATTCTGCTCTTCTTCAGAATCTACCAACGTATCACTTCTTCTGGCACTTTCTGGTTCCGAAGTGGTACTTGAGCTTCTACTGCCATTCACCAAACTGGAATCTTGAGATCCTGACTTTGTATTGATTTCTTTCAACACCTGCTTCAATCCTTGAGCATCTATAAACAATCCTCTGTCTTCCAATTTCCATGCTTTTGCTACTTCCTCTAAATATAGCTGAGATTTTGGCCCCTTCCAGTCAAAGGAGAACTTGTAGCTTATTATTTCTGTGAGCAAGTTGAGCGCATCTGTCTTGATATTGAGACCGTGTTTCTTGGAAAACACCCTATACGCTATAGGTCTCAAGTTCGACGGCTGTAGCTTAATTGGAAGGGTGTTTGCAGATTCCATGGTTTGGAAATGATGCTATGGAAACGGAATGGGGAAGTAGGAAACTCAATATAATAAGAAACTTGAAGTTATCGAGACTCAGGTGACGAAGGCGAAATTATCAGAAACCTGTATGGAAACTGGAAAAGAAAAACTTGGGTTCACGGCACTACTATAGAATTTGGAAGGTGAGATGATAATATAATATGAGTCTTATGAAGCTTAGCTTCTTGAAATGGTACATTTCCTTTTACTATGCAAGAGTGAAAAATACGCGTCTGCGGTACCACAACGCGATATCTAGAATTCTTTTGAAGCGCGCACTTTGACATAATGTCGTAGTCCGTGGAATCTTGCGCCAGCTTGATTCAACCCTTCTCACTGATGTTGAACAATTCTTCGATATCGTGTTGTGAACATTCTAACCAATTCTCTACAGTCATCTGTTCTTCTCTATTATATATATATCTATTTGACTATATTCTTTTCTTCGGAAATCTATACACCAATATTAATGTATATAACAACCTGTGCAGAATCTACGAAATATTGTACAAATCTCTTACCCACTAGAAACAGGTATTCCTCAATTCAAGTTTGAACTTCGAATAGAACCCACTAACCACTTCTTTATCGAAGTGTCCAATTACTTGCGCATCTTCGAGATACTCTCCTAGTTGTACAGCTTCTTGTTCGATCTGGTTTAATACACGAAGCTTGTTTAACACCTGATACTTTCTTTGGTATAATTTTGCCAAACTATCATGTGAACGTCTCTTAGAGTCATGGTCCGCAATCTTTAAGTCAAGTTCATTGGCCCTCTTTTTATTTTTGGGAATTGCCGTATTCAACAAGCTCTTTATAGTACTGTAGACTTGTTCAAATTCAATGGAAGGAGCCAAACCATCCGTATTACTTTCTCGTAAACCTGACAAGGCTCTTCCAATAGATTCGCTGATCTTTTCAGATTTGATAGCAACTTCAGATGAGAGCTCGTGTCTATTGCGGATACTCCAATCAAGTCTGCCAAATTCTGATTCGCATCTTTCGATCTGGTGCTGTAAACCTCTGCCAATCAAAATAATATCGTTTTCCTTCTTTTCGTATTTCTCCATCACCATCTTTAGCTCATTTTTAAATTGGTTTTCGTAGCGTGCCATTTTCAATTCTTGCGAGCGTTGTTGCAATTGCTGTCTCAACTCAACATTGCCTAGTTCCAAGTTCTCAATACGTCTATTCGATTCTTGCTGTTGTACCAAGAGGCTTTCATATTCTTTCGACAATTCTTTCATGTCAATTTTTGATTCGTTCTCACGTATCAACTTATACATTCGATCCTCTAATTCTACAATTGTCGCCTGGTATTGTTGGCGGATCTGTTTGGTATTGTCCTCGTGATCTTTAATCAATCTGGCTTTTTTCTCACGTTCATCAATAAGTGCTTGCTTTAGATCACGGAGTTCCTGTTCTACTTCTACTTTACGTGTCTCTTCTAACATTACCGAGAGAGCCCTTGTGTTCAGAATAGTGTCATCGATCTCATCATTGTCTAGAAGACGGTCCAAACTCCTATTGGAGGAGAAAGATGTACTAGAAACCGGATCCTGAAACGTGACTCTCTTTTCGTATCTCCTTGAGTCTCCATCACGATCATAGATCTTAAGTACTTTTCTTGCTGAATCCTTTAGGACATTTACATTAGAATTGTCGCTTTCAATTTTTTCAATCGAAAACGTATTCAAGTAGTTTCTCAACTTGGTTAGCAAACCAGTCTGACTCCTTCTGTCTGGCTCTCTGTTCTTAGTGATTCCGTTGCTATGCCTCGAAAGTCCATGGTCAATAATTGGCTGATTTCTGCTGGGTGTTGAATTGAGAACTTTATAGAGTCCTGAAGGTTGTCTGAGCGACGCATTAGAATATCTGAGTGTTTTGATTGGAGACATTGTCTTGTCCAAATTTCTCATCTCTCTATTTTCATAGCATTGGTTTCTTCTTTCCTCAACATTGCGCAGATCAATATCAATATAGCTACTGCTTTTGGAATTAAATCGTCTATTTGGAATCAGGCTGTTGCCCAAAGTGCTCTTGTAGGAAGAAGAATTTTGGTGGTTGTTTAGATTTACAAACGATCCAGGTAGATAGGAGTTTTCTTTTTCTTTTTCCATTACTAGGTCCTTCAGATCAAATTGTGTACGAAAATATGATCCGCTTTCAGGAGATCTGGAAGTATACAGTGGTATTGCACTTGAGGTATTGGTTAATCTGTCGATGTTGAAATGGTTGTGAAAAGTCTGTCTATCTTTGTAAGGTGTTGAAAATCTGTCCGAATTTGTTCCTAATGAGGGATAAATTGAGGGAATGTCTCGCGGAACATACCCCAACTTCTTAGACTTCTCGTACTTCTCTTTGAGAGAACTCATGGTGCTCGAGAAAGGATTGTAAAAGTTGTACTTGCATGAAAATCTACGAATATTTACATTTGTTTATTACGCGCGCGTGGAAACTATTTACGCGACATTATATCGCATAAATGTCTGATCGGAGATATCTTCGAGCGACATTAATTGCGCTTGTATCGGACTACCTCCGATACATTTGACTTAAAGGTATCATCAACGGCTGATAAAGTTGCACTATCATTTCTCCTGATTCGCCCGACCTGACTTCTTTCAGTCCTCCCGGCAGTCATTACCCCCTTCTAGGTGCTGCTCCTCCTCCTCCTCTTCTCCTCACTAGTGGATCCAATTCTGAGGGAACAGATCATGATCCACACCAAGTATATTCCACCGACAACACTTCATGATGACATTGGTAAAAGTGTGCAAATAATAGCTAAACATAAACTCACACTAGTTCCATCGTATGATAATGTTGAGACTCACAAAAGATATAGATTTATACATTAGTGAAGACGATGACGGCTCTCCGGAGTCATGTTATGTCAATCCTAATGACATTGCTACCAGATGTCGGACGAATCAAATGTGATTATTCAAAGACACGCGTTTTCAACGACAACAAGCGCTGCAACTAACCCTAAGATTCCCAGAAACTATATTGAAGCTGTTGGTAGTACCGATGCTGAAAAATGGATACAATCAATGAATAATGAAATGTCTGCATATGAAATGAACCAGACATGGGATCTCACAGACAAACCAATATACAACAATGTATTAGAAGTCGATCAAGGATGATGGTAGATATAAAGCAAGATTAGTCACAAGAAAGTTCAACAAAAATATGGAGTTTGCAATGAAAATCCTTCGCCCTAGCAATCAGAAGTGAGAGTTTAAGGTTCTACTCTCAGAATCCACAGTATACGGTATGAAGTACACCAGATAGATGTAACAACTCCCCAAAACGGAAAAATCGACTTCCCGGTATACATGAATCAACCGGATGGATTCAAAATGGCCAACGAATTGATCAAACTGAACAAGTTGATGTACGGTTTGAAAGAAGCTCGTGTTTTATATGGAACTCTGATATTGACATATTCTTAGAGAAGAATGGTTTTATACCTTCTAAAGTCGAATTCGGCAGCAACAGAAGGAAGAATGTGATTCTCGGTCTATATCGGATGATCTACTTATTGCTAGTCGAAGTGAAGACTCAAGTCACATATTCAAGAAACTTCCTGAAGAAGTTCAAGATGATCTTGGGTTGGCTCGGAAATCTTAGGAATCAACATTTCCCAGAAGGTATCATATCAAACCTTTCTGACTACATCAAGAAAACTTTAGAGGAACTAAAATTTTGATCTGCACGACAGCAGCACAACTACAATTCCAGGTTAGTATCTAAATCAGAAATCTAGTCCTTGCATGCATCACTTTATAGATGCATAATCGGGAATCTTCTTTACGCCAGCAGAACCATCGGAGGTTATATTGAGAAAATTGTTGGAACGGCAAGTCGGCATTTCAACAAACCAACAGAGATAATGTGAACTGACGCGAAACATGTTCTACAATACTTCAAGGGAAGCCATAAATTGCTAACACTACACCAACATCAACGAATTACATGTGTATGTTGACTCAGACCGGGGAAGTGAGAGCAGTTACAGGTAATCAATCAGTGGCTATGCAATCAAAAAGGGGGGAAGCTTTATCTTTGGAATCCAAGATCAAACGATTATCTGCCACTGAAGCTGAGTACATCGCACTCGCTGCTGTTATTCCTCTGGGGCTCCACATCCCAAAATCACTACCTCCTGTTTAACATGAACGTGCCAAACACGTGGATAGTCGCTATCACTTCATTCGTGACAAAATCATTAATAATAGTACCAAACTTCGCCAAGTGAGAACGTAGCTAATATATTTACAGAAAGACTACTAGCTTTCTAACACCTATTCCAGCTTTCTGGAATGGAACCAACGTAACCAAATGACCATTGGATTAAGTGGTGGTGTTGAATACTGAAATGGTGCCAGACTTAATATTGGTCTGGGAAATAGCCAATTCTTAACCCATACTTAATTTTATTGTGCAGGATTTGCAGCCACTCCAACATGAATTTGACATATATTGAGAATATTGGAAATCTCCTCCAATGAGAAGCATTGATTTTTCCGGTCAAAAATATCACCTCATCTCATCAGACAGGAAATTAGACTCGGGTTCTATAAATGGAGGTCATAACCTCCTCTTTGTTCTTTTAAACTGTGTACCAGTTTACTTCTTTCGTTAATTGAAATATTCAATAGTCGAAGCTGAAGGATATAAGTGTTTATTCTTCCGCCAATTTCCCCAGAATTGAACCCAATTGAGCAGCACTGGTTTTAATTGAAAAGTAGAATCAATAGAGAGAAAATTCCACAGAAAGATAAGGCATCTAAACGAATTACTGAAGCTGTTAACACGATCCTAAATAACTTATTTGTCTTACTGTTCCTTGCTTTGAAAAGCATTGAACCAATGTAGATATATTGATTTACAGTAATAAGTGCTTAGATTATGAATCCAAGCGTATAAATATATAAACGTATATATGTAGGGTGGTTAGTAGATATCTGCTCCATTTGCAACCACATTTTTGACTTCAACATCCTGTTTCCCGTCTTCGGCCGAACGTATTTAAATCTTCAATTGCGGAAAGTATTCTAACTTTGAAATGTGATGTAAGTATCTTGAACACCAATAGTCTTAGTTCAATAGGTATATAGTTCATTTTATATATCGCTATGTTATGGCAAATAAAAATTGTTCTTTTATATTCAGAAACGTAGAAAAGCTATTCTCGCGCCTTATTTGATTCTTGAGCGATACCTTGGCAAGGGTGCGAAAGTTGGGTGAAAATACTGTGCATGCATAACCTGTATATTATACTCGCTTCTCAAGAAAGGGATGTAAACCTTTCAAAGAAGGGAACATCCACATTTATTGCTGCAGCTTGATTTTAGATTTTAGCTGATGCTGTCTAATCTGGATTACATGCAACGTCGATGCATCGCCAACTATGCACCCCCCGCACAAAGTAAAAAGGTACTCAAGCGATATGTATCTTACAAATGCATTTTGCAGTTGATAACTCCGTTCGGAAAAACCAACCAAGATAGTCTTGTGTCTTTCGCTGATGTTGCGATTCTGATATATTATACTTTTCCGACGGAACTTCCTTTCGTATGTTCGGATGCGCTTTTTGATTTGTTTCTGAATATTTTGTAGTTGCGAAGTGGACATTTTGATGTCGAAACCGGAGTGGTATTAGAAAATTGCGACATCACCAAAAATAATTTGCAGAAGATCAACTGCGACAACAATTATTTTTAACAGTCCCTATTCGGCCCTCATATCAAATGAGCCTCCGATGTTGAGCACTTGCACGTTTCATGCAGCAAAAATATTGGTTTGTCTTCCTAAGAGGTAAGTGAACGCCTTGAGTATTTCGTATTCGTCTATTTACAGACAGAAAGTGTGTTCATATTATCTCTCCCTAATGTCCTAATATTGAAAGGGTTACGAAATTATTCGAACTCTAATTTCTCTCGTTTCAATGGATTAATTTAGACAATTTTGTCGCCTTGTTCAAATTCCCCTAATTTGCAACAGTTTCGTCTGAAATTTTGAACCTTACTAAGAAACTGGGGCTACTTGATTTCTTTTACTTATTAGAAAGAGGTATTGCAAGTGACGATATCTCAACTGTCTAACATTATTTAATGAAAAATTTCTATGTAAGATGATCAGAATAACTATAAGAAAGGCACGTCATTCAAGTCTCTTTTAAATTGGCCGAAGTCCTCATGAATTTTATATTTAGAGTCTATGTCTGATGCTTGCTGCTATTATTGATACTTTAGATACCAATTTGAAACTAGAAGGTCTATAAATTTTCAGACAATCGTGAAAAAAATACTTAACTGTTCCTGTTGACGGAGATAATTCCTTGAACAGTTCCAAAGAATGATCCAACTGGTGATGAATTGTCCATACAAGTACTAGAGAGTTGATTAGATCTTCCTCTGTGTACTAGAATCCCCTCCTTCTAATATACAACCCATGCGAGTGATAAGATGGCAAGAGTCATAGGCGGTTTGAGTGATGATTAATATGACTTGTGACGAATTGGTATTTGCTGAATATGCTCTAGACTTTCAGAACATTAACCAAGCTGAAATCTATGCAGAAAGTTGATCTTGGTAATATATCCTTATCTGAAAAGCGCAGCAATTGATGAAGTAGATTCACTAGTATAAGATACAGATTACTATTCTGATATGAGGAAAGCTTGAAAGGCATCTTCTGACGGTTACAAGCATCACCGTGCAATGAAGGTCTAACTGAAAGCTTTGATCTTGATAACAAATGAATATTGTTCAATTAAACAATTGAGCATTTGATTGAATACATTGAAGTCAGTTCGATGCATGAGGGACGATCTTTTGCAGATTTAGGTTAAATTTAATGGTTTTCTATTATTCAGAATGAAGATAAAGAACATTCAGCTAACTTGAATTGGCAAAATTTAAAATTTTGAAGATAAATCTCAAAAAATTAGACTAGAGCAATTCAAATCAATTTATAATAAACCTTCGTTTTTACACGCAACAAAATTATTAGTATATGAAACAAAGATTTTAACATTCTCTTGTAATTATTGTATGAGATTAATTGGTATGGATATTCTCAACTTCGACGATCTGAATATTCAGCTACGTTATATCTCGTAGTCGAAGTCCATAAGGGATTTATAGATTCGGTTGCCGCAACCAAGTTGGTCGAATCAATATCTTGACATAGAAAGGTAACTGAATTTGATAATATTCCGCTCAGGGAATAATCAGAGCTTTTTGTTGACGTAAAAGAATTTGACAATGATTTTATAGCAGTTACTGTTGCAGTAGGAGCATATATCAATCCTGTAGTATTGCTTTATAAATCTATGGTGAAAATACCTCATTTTGAATGGCCCATTCCAATTAATGGCCAGAAGGGCGACTGAAGTTAAGTATGTTCTCATGATTCAATTTTGATTTGTTTTCGTTGAATTAACAGTGGACACTGAAAGGATCCAGTTTCAGTTAATACAGTGGTAACAGTTGGGGTTGGAAATAGATATATTCTGTAATTTCAGCACCTGTCTTGTATTGAAAGTAGAATATCAGTTCCTCTTTCCTTCCCTTGTCGAGTAACAAGGACCTGTATTATAGTATCTCCACTTATTGTCAATCTTCCACTGGTCAGATAGTAGATACAGAAAGAACATCTTCAGTTCATGTCTGGACTACAGTAGTATCGGAGTTGATATACCAAATGTTATTGAAATTGACTACCATGATATTGTTACCAGGACTATTACAATTGTGGATTTTTGATGATGTACTTCCCCAAGCAGTAGCCGTCGGACAAGAAAAGACCATACGCCCTGGTCCCCAGGAAACGGAGATAACATTGAGGGTCATTATTCGTGACACACTTAGATTCAATGAAGTAATTCGATATTTTGAATATATTAAAATTGTTATTAACTTGCGCAGTAGCTGAAGTCTTTCTTTCTTCTATAAAATATGGTTGTAGGAGTCGTTAAAAGAATTTATTAACACACAAAGCTCCTGTGGTGACAAAGAAAAAAATTCGGAATCACTAAGATCCTGTTGCTACCAAATTACTAAGTTTTCTAAACTATGCAGCATTTGGCTGAAACCAGCTGAATGAACTTCATAATTTTGCCTGTAAAATAATCAATCCCTTATAATATTTACGAGTGAAAATAACAACAATGAAGAAATAAATATTGTAACTTCTGAAAAATGGTATCGAATCAGCAAAATACAAAGTCTGCTCCAAACTACAAACAAGATGAAAATAATGAAAATACACATGAACTTGTTATCTGATTTTGTCGTCCATTCATTAACACGACAGTTGGAGTCTACCGGCAGAAGACAGGGCTAACAATGAATTTGAAGTCACAATATTAATTTCCTGCATGTTGCTCATGCTTCTACCAAATTTTCTTGTATTGTTGAACTATCTGGAACTCAGGATAGCTAGTCTAGTCAAACAGAAACAGCCATGCCGCTTAAGCCAATTTTGTTAGGCTCTGAACCCAATCCTTGTGACATTAAGATACGAGATCTACAAGATCTGATAGGAGGAAGAGCAACGTGCCATTCGCTTGAAAATGTGGGGTTTGTGCGCTGCACGGCTTTCTGGATACGAGAGCGATCGCCTATTCAAAAGGGGGGATCAACTATCAGGGAAGAAGAACTTTTTGTCCGAACATGTCGAAGATATAATTTTATAGCCGTAATGTCGCGTCTGAGCCCCAACTGCAATAAAGTGCTGGCATGTTGCATCAAGCCTCTGCTGCACGTCGCTCTAGACCTTTCTTAGGCGGAACTGGAACAATACTGAAATCTGTGGCGATGCAAGATGTCTGTATTCCAGGGGAGATCTGCGGCCAGAGTCATTGTCTGTGGAAATCTAATGCTTACACAAATTAGTCCGCCCAGACTTTACTAGACGAACTGGACATAATCGATCTCGTATAAGTAGCCACATGATACAATAAAAGAGCCGAATATTTTATAGACCGACTTTATTACGAGTGGAAATTTAATGATTATTACCCTTAAAATAAGCGTTGCGATCGGACGGTGGTGTTGCATCTCATTTACGAGTGGACTGAAAATTTGTAATTCCTTATGAAAAAGGAGCTGAGAAGTAAAGGATGCTTAAATTGAGAATACCACTTTATTCAATGGTCATTTTTTCACTAGTAAAAGACAATGTAGCATATACCTAACTCATCTGACACTACTCCTCTACTCTCTTTCTTATTAATATATCATCTATCTAATATATTCAATTAATATAGCCTATTTTTTCAGTTGATAGAAATATTCTTATTTGCCTATTGATTCTCTTTTCCTTTATTCCTCCTTCCCTCCCTGCTATTCCTTGCCTCCGTCCTCCGGCTGAGAATAATTACATTACATCCTGTATTGATGTTGATATTTTTCAGGCAAATGGAGAATATTATTCCAGCTACAGTTTTTAACAAACACAGGCTATCGATAATCGGCGGGTCAGAAAATGTTTTGCATCTGGACAATCTCAGAGATTTTCGCTAAATTTGACCCAGGTGTATCTAATAGAGTCCTTAGATTCCTAGGTCTACTAAGGAACTAAAATACTTCAAAACAGTCACAAGGCAAATAATGGGACTAGTGTGGCAAACGTAGAAACGGTTAGAGAAATCCAATATATATATAAGAAGACTGGAAAAGTATCATGAACTTCAAATTATAGACGATTCATTTCCTCATTTCGATGACACCAACTGTAGGTCTATCAATAAATTTGAACAGCTTCCTATGTGCGGCAAGACTCCATGTAGGTTTGATATTTACAAGAAAGTAGTTATGTTTGTCCTGCACATGGATGCGATCCTTCTGTAACATTAGATTGATTGTATTACACCGTTTTCTGAAGTTTACTTAATTCTTTACTTCAACGTCCAAGACTTAATTTCGATGAATACATAACTTCTCTAACATAGATCTACTTCAAGGACTATTATAATGAGATGGAGAATAAGTGGTACGTCTTCTAAAGTATCCTTTAATAAATCTTGGAAAAAAGAACTAACCACAATAAAATTTCTGGCAGTAATTTCGTAAAACCAAATTTATTATTCGTCGTTTCTGTAAAACACAAATTATTAAATAAAACCACTTCGTATCATAATGTGATAAAAATATCTTACAATTATGTCCTATTTTTGAGTATACTATGAATAGATTATGCTCTTCGTTAAAGAATAATCGTGCATGCAATATAATATTTGCAGTTGCTCCTTTGGCTTGATTTTAGTCCATTTCCGACCCCTTTCTCTTCACCAAATATTAAGTTCCACAATGGATAAAATGCACCCACTAGATTAGGGTTTTAGCTACTGTCTTGGTACTCTAGCAGCTTTTCATTGCATAAAATATAATTGGAATTGGTACTACAATCGCCAATTTCTTGTCTTCAAAAAAGATATTTAAATCACTGGTTCCTCAAAAGAAAGTGGAGAATACGAAAAAATCAGTGAACCAAGTCAATTCTTTTTCAATGTTATACCGCAAGTTCATAACGGTGGCAGTTTTGCTGTTGGCTGTCTTAGTAACCCCTGTTACTATTTCGGAAAGCACAGTCAACAGAGGGGTAATTGACCCCAGTATTCTGGGAGATCTTACTATAGATGGTGGAGTTGGTACATATCTCTCCATTGTTGACGTAAGTCTGGTTAGCTTGACTAGCCTCACTGTGGATACTGGCAACCTGTTTTATGTAACAGTTGTGGATGCTCTAAGCTCAATTGTTAATTTATCAGGACCATTAATTAATAGTGGTATCGTTGCGTTTCTAACAGGTATTTCCTATAATCTTGCTGGAGCTTCCTTCCAAAACAATGGTGGGCTGATATATTTCGTAGGAAGTGATTCTGGGGCTGCATTGGGTACAATTGCAAACACTGGTCATATGTGTTTCTACAACGAAGCTTTCACATTGAGTAGCAGTATTTCAGGTTCAGGTGGCTGTATTGCTGCATATGGTTCGACTATTAACATTCAATCTGGATCAACTATTACCGGTCAGACCTTCTACTTAGATTCGACTTCTACCCTCAGTGTAACTGTACCTACCACTAATGGACCTCAAACAATTAGTACAATTCATGTAGACAACTTTGGAAGTCAGAATACAATTACTTTGAGTCGTCTCCTGTCTACATTTCCTCATTATTATGCCTCTAGTAGTGGTCCGATTGCTGCTGGGACCTTGAGAGTTTATTATTTTCAAAATAGTCGTTATGTAGATTTCATAATTGGACAAGGCTATGGAAGTTCCGGCACCATCTCCAATGGTCCAAGCTGGGCATATTCTACCACGACGGGAATTCGTTTTAAAGGTGCACGACCCAACACTCCAACTTGTCAATTTCAAGCTCTTCCATTTGCTCCTGGAAGCAATAACCAAATAACAACGTTCTCTACTTGGGCTGATATCATAACGTCTACTACTACTCAAATCGAGACTACACCGGGAATTGACACTGTTGTCATCGAAATTCCTCCCAACGCTCAAACGACCAAGTATATTACTTGGGATAGTACTGGAACCTCTAGTACCACGAATTCCGATACCCCAGGGGGAACTGACACTGTCGTCGTCGATATTCCTCCCAACTCTGAAACCACCCTCTATGTTACGTGGGATAGTACTGGAACCTCTAGTACCACGAATTCCGATACCCCAGGGGGAACTGACACTGTCGTCGTCGATATTCCTCCCAACTCTGAAACCACCCTCTATGTTACGTGGGATAGTACTGGAACCTCTAGTACCACGAATTCCGATACCCCAGGGGGAACTGACACTGTCGTCGTCGATATTCCTCCCAACTCTGAAACCACCCTCTATGTTACGTGGGATAGTACTGGAACCTCTAGTACCACTAATTCCGATACCCCAGGGGGAACTGACACTGTCATCATTGATATTCCATCCGCGACCCCATCTGCAGCTGAATCCTCCTCCTCTATATCACCTATTTATACACCTCCAGTGCCACTGGGTGATGGATTTATGATAGAAATTAAAGATGAGGATATCGGTTTGGATGTTTTCCTTACTCACAATGGCAACGCAATAACAGTCGCAAATTTCACTGGTTCTACATTTTATTTGAATCTTCCGGAAGGATACCTTATCGTTGATGGGTTATATGTTCATGCTGATAATAACGGAATTTACTTGAGTGAGATTCCATTCGGAGGTTGGAGCTTTTCTTCAATTAGCAATAATTTCGTCAAGCGAGCAGATTTAGGTGTTTTACTGATTAACGGTACAACTACCTTCTACTTCTGTCCAGATCAAAGCTCTCCCTTGTCGCTTACTGATAGCGGAAGCTGTCAAGAAGTGGAGTTACTGATAATTGGTAATGAGTCACTGCAATCTTCTTCGTCTGATTTAAGCTCTACGCTCAGTACATCGGTTGAATCTGCATCCAGCTTATCCAGTACGGAATCCGTCTCATCAGAGAGTTCAGAAGTTAGTTCAAGCTCGGGATCTGCATCCAGCTTATCCAGTACGGAATCCGTCTCATCAGAGAGTTCAGAAGTTAGTTCAAGCTCGGGATCTGCATCCAGCTTATCCAGTACGGAATCCGTCTCATCAGAGAGTTCAGAAGTTAGTTCAAGCTCGGGATCTGCATCCAGCTTATCCAGTACGGAATCCGTCTCATCAGAGAGTTCAGAAGTTAGTTCAAGCTCGGAATCTGGATCAAGCATCGCTTCTGCGGTCAGTTCTCCAATTATTTCTGTTTCAAACGTTAGGGCAAGCTCGGAATCTGGATCAAGTATCGCTTCTTCTGTTAGTTCTCCAATTATTTCTGTATCAGAAGTTAGTTCAAGCTCGGAATCTGAATCAAGCATTGCTTCCATCGTCAGTGCAAGTACATTATCTCTGGAATACTCCTCAGAAAGTGTCATATCTTCTATCAGTTCTTTATCTTTTGGTTATTACAGTAATACTTCATCATCATTTTTCTCAAGTTCTGAAACAATCTATACCTTATCTTCAACGCCATCTGTGGTAACAATAACACCATCATCTTTACCACGTTCGTCTTCAGTTCCATCTAATCCATCATTATTGAGTTCAGTTTCTGCTACTTCTCCAAGTGAGATTGTAACCCCATCATTATCGAGTTCGCTTCCTACTTCTGCCAGTGCTGTATCTACAAGTTCATCACCTGTTGTGGAGGAGGACAACTTTAGATTACTTGCATCCTCAATCAATCCAGACGTTGATTTTGAGCAATTCCTTACACATCTTGGTCAGTTCATCACCTTTACCAGCAGTGGAGGAGATTCATTCCAATTATCTCTTCCACTCGGATACCTTACTGTTGGTGGGCTCTATGTTATTGCTGATAGTAATGGCTTTCACTTGAGTAATGAACCGTTTGGCAATTGGCTGGAGGCTGCTTCTCCTGCTGCATTGGTTAAAAGAGAAGATGGTAATTCACTCCTGTTGAATGGCCAAGATGTTTTTTACGCGTGCCCAAATGATACACCTGCATTAGAATTGATCAATAACAGTGGGTGCATTCCAGTAAGTTTGAAAGTTGTAGAAGAAAGTCCAACTTCTGCCACTATTTCAACTTCTGAAACAGAAACTGGCACAAATAGTTTTGAAACTAGTGTCTCCAGTTCTAGCTCAAGCTCTGGTTCAGGTTCAGGTTCAGGTTCAGGTTCTGGTTCTGGTTCTGGTTCTGGTTCTGGTTCTGGTTCTGGTTCCGGTACTGGTTCTAGTTCTGGTTCTGGTTCTGGTTCCGGTTCCGGTACTGGTTCTGGTTCTAGTTCTGGTTCCGGTACTGGTTCTGGTTCAGGTTCAGGTTCTGGTTCTAGTTCTGGTTCCGGTTCTGGTTCTGGTTCCGGTTCTGGTTCTGGTTCTGGTTCTGGTTCTGGTTCAGGTTCAGGTTCAGGTTCTGGTTCTGGTTCTGGTTCAGGTTCAGGTTCTGGTTCTGGTTCTGGTTCTGGTTCAGGTTCTGGTTCAGGTTCTGGTTCTGGTTCTGGTTCTGGTTCTGGTTCCGGTTCCGGTTCCGGTTCTGAACAGGGTGAAGAACCTGCTCCTACTCCTGTGATCACAATACCAGGGGCTACTTTGGCAACCTCGATAACTTCGTATGCCCCTTCTATTCCAACTGTTTCAATTGCTCCTGTTGGAGGTGCGAACAGGCTTCACCTATCTCCAATTATTTTCATCTTGATGATGCTTCTCTACAATGTTTAAAATTATTGAATTTATCATCTTTTCGGTTCCAATACTTACTTCACTTATTTCGCTAATCTTATTTTCTGTACTTTCGCATCATCTGCAAAAGTGGAAAAGTTTAATAGTTGCTTTAAATATGACTCTTACCAATCATATCTAAATATAATACTAATTTCTGAATTTTTCATACCATCTTTAAAAAGCTGAGAATATAATGTCCATTCTGTTTTACATCAACGATAAGCTTGCAGTTAGAGTCGACAAATCACCCAACCCTTAATTTCATATCAAGCTAAAGTTGTATTTGTCGGCCTGTGTTAATTACCGCAATAGTAAGTGCCTTTTTGGTAGGTACGAAAGTGTAGAACCATTCTTGATAGATTCGACTCTTCTGACTCATTTGTTTCTTTTGGTCCTATGGAACATAAGTCAAGTTCTTGGACTTCTAGTTCTTCTCTTTTAGAGAACTCATGGTGTTTCGGGAAAGGACTGTACTATTGAATAAGAATATTACCGTTGTTTATTAGTGCGCGGTGGAAGCTATTTACGCGACATTATATCGAGTAAATGTCTGATCGGAGTTACAATTGAGCGACATTATTTTGTGCTGCAACTGTGGTGTCACGGACTTTCAGAGCTTATTCCAGATTCAACCTTGCAGCCCCAGGGACATGAAATTTTCATATCGTAGCCCTTGGTTGATCCCCTCCGATCAAAAATGAAGCGAAATTGTATAAACAAACATACTATAAATTAACTATTTATAGTGTACGATGATGCAGATGACTCAAGATCTTTTCTCATTCCAGAAGATTGTTCGTCTATGCATTGCAAACCCCGATCTTTGACAAATATGGAGCACACCAAACACACTCCCATGAATGGTATGATGAGATAGTAATAGTGCCTCAATGCCTTGAGGTATAATTGCTTAACTGTGGGCATCTCGTTTGCTGAGATAACATCGAGGCTAATCTTCGAATATATATGATTCTTCAAGTAGTCGATCGAAACCTCAGTTAAGCCGGATTGATCTTTAATTTGTGCAAGATCCTTCAACAATGTGTTGCTGATCATAGTGGATCCTGAAGCAATACCAATAGCACCTCCGAAGGAGCGTAAAACATTTCTACTAGAGATAGCTACTGCTCGTTCTGCCTTCTTGCAATTGGCTTGGATGGCAACCATTGAAGGTTGAAAAGAGAATCCAACACCAGTACCAATGATCAACATTACAATAACAAGAACTCCGTCACTCGAGTGTTCATTCCAGACGATTAATAAGCCACATCCGAGTAACCAAAGTGCGTATCCTCCACAAACAACGAAAAAGTAATGCCCGGTAAGAGTGATGATTTGTCCACCAACAACAGACATAAGTGATTGAGATATAACCAAAGGAATAATAAATACTGCAGTTTGTATTTCACTTTTAGACTTAACAATCTGGAAATAGTATGGTAGGTAATATAGCAAACTGTAGTATGTTGCACCAAACAAGAAGGTGGAAGCAAACAACAAGCACATGGAAACGCTCTTGAATAGCCTCAATGGGATCATGGGCAATTCTGGAATCTTCCACTCGACCAAGAAGAATACAATGAAAGCAACACCTCCAACACAAAACAAGACTATAGTGAGTTTGCAATCCCAAGGAAATGAAATTCCACCGCCACTGATTGCAACAAGGAGGCAAGTCAAGGCAATAGAAGCAATGATTATACCTATATAATCTATCTTCTTGAATTTTTCTTTCTTAGACAAGACACCATCAAGTTTGGATTTATTTCCGTCAATAGTAAAAAAAATAGCAACGTTAACGAGGCAGCTTACAGGTGCAAAAAAATAATAGAATCCTCTCCACGTATAGTGTTTGGTAAACGCAGCCATAATGAAAGGTCCTATAACATTGCCTAATCCAACACTTGCACCAAGGATACCTTGGTATTTTCCTCTTTCTTTCAAGGAAACAATATCACTTAAAATAACCATACCAAGAGAAGAAACTCCACCATTACCAATGCCTGCCAATGCTCTAAATACATAGAACTCAGGTCCATTCCGAGCTACTGAGCATGCAATCTGGCCAACGATTAAAATTGCTAAACTCCACATCAAAACATTCTTTCTTCCAAAGATGTCCGAGAGACGTCCAAATAAAATTTGACAAACACAGTTAGCCAACAAAGAAGCAGTACCAGCCCAATTAATGGTCTTTTCGGAGTTTAAATCTGAAGCAATAGCAGACAAACCTACTGTTATTCCAGTCTGATCTGCAAACGAAACAAGATTTGCTAAGGCAAGTATTAACAAGATAGTAATAATCTTCCTTTTTGGGAGGATATTGAAGTGAGCATCACCAAGTTGATCAGAAAGGTCCAGATCTCTATGAGGACGCTTAACCTTTTCAACAATATTCACTTGCACTTTGTCCTTCTTCGTGATTGAGTCCATATTACTTCGTTTGTTCTAACTAAAAGTTGGAGATCTTAATTAGAATGAAAATATCGATTTGCAGCTAATTACAATTGTACTTAAATCAATAGAAATTATATATTATTTGTTAATAAGATATGCAAAGAAATACTTCTTAAGTTATATTCAATCATAGCACAGTGCAAAGGGGTAGTTATTTTAGCAGATACCAAGGCTCTATGGGAGCAAGCAAAAATTGCACCAATTATTTCTAATTCCGACGTCGAAAATGGGAATTAAGTGGCTAGAAACACACCTAGCGCATATACGAGGGCAGGGATTGATTTATTTGGAACTTAGTATAGCAATTGTTGCACATGTGCTTGACCGCTAACTGCAATAAAAGTTGAATGGTTGCGTTTTTTTCAATAAACTTTGATCCACGAATCCAGCAAAATTCTGTATTGTAGACGGTTATGTGCCCAAATTAACTAATAGGTACTGGAACTGCTACGTCATTCGCTTGCTGCCATTCGCTTGCTGCATATCAAAAAACTTTATTGGAACTTATTGCGTTCCAAAAATGTCTGTGATTGCCAAAATCAGTCCTAAATGCCTGAATTTCATACCAGGATGCCAGTGATTATGCAGAATTGAAATGCAACTTATGCATCCTGAATATTGCAAACCTTAATCGATCCATCCATTCGCATATAATCAAATAAAGAAATAGGTGTTGTTTTGGGCATTTCCACAATGCATTTTGGATCATTTGTACAGCACGGATGAAGTACAACCATTGTTTGAATTACATGCAAATTCAAATTACACCAAAAAATCAGTCCATGCCCCTGAATAAATTGAGATCCACATTGTGATGATTAATCGGCATAATTGGCATCAATCGATGTTGTGATAACATGTCGGAGATAATCAAAGTAAGCCCGTCCATTCTGGAAGTCTCTCGTTACCAAGAAATTAACCTTGGATTTCTCTGACCCTGCCTTAGAGATAAAGTGAAACAGTGACATAATTTGTGCCATAGAAAAGTTGAATCGCATTGCCCTCGATGTCGAATTCTTGGCTCGTTCTTTGTGCTGTCACTCATACAACCAATCTGCACAAATTCCTTTCGTTCAAGAATCCAAGATACTAAGGCTCGGAACTTCAAATTATTTCCCAGATTTCTTGGTATCTGCTTTATCTTCATACGGAATTATCCGGTCCTGCTTGCGGCTATGCTTTGTGGCGATTACCTAGCGAAACTATTACAATAAGCTGTGCAAATAATTCGAGCAATATAACAATAAGGCGCTAATCCAAAAATTTATCTTCTTCTCAAGTAATAATAAACGTGCCAGTTCGTAAAAATTTAGTTAGCGTTTCACATGTTGAGATTATTAGGGTCGGACTTCTGGTGTGGCTGTATTGAGAACCCGAGATGCATACATAATGGTATGCGGATAAGCCGTTAGAAGTCCGCGCCTGAAAGTCTAGAGATTAGGTTTACTACAATGTCCTGTGAAGCCATGCAATTACTATATTTGGCATCGTGCTTGAGATCAGCATGAGTATACCTCATATTGTTGCCAATGTTGCAATCTACATAATGAAGCTACCAGTTGTGAAGAACAATAGACGATGAAAATCATTTAACTTTACATTCCCTTTTGGGAATGTATTTCGGACTTTTCATGTGATAGCCGTGAATAGGGATCAAGTTCAAAGTTTATTTTGTATGGTAGCAATTGTCAAAATGATTTGCATCTTTAGCTGCAAGTGAGAAAATTGGCTTAGCAGCCGATGTCAATCTCACCACTTAATTCAACCTTCCTACTAGACGAAGAAAGGTAGACCTTGTATGTTCCCGTTTGGATTATCCATTGTTGTGAATATGTATCCCAAACACTAAGGTCTCTATGTAGTAACTTGAATGAAACTCGAGCAGTTCCACCTGGTTCTAGAAACACTTTCTCAAACCCCCTTAAAATCTTTGGTGGTGATGGTAAAATTGTGCTTGGCAATTCTAAGTACAACTGTAAAACGTAGGCGCCTCTGTATTTTCCATCATTTTTAACTTCAGCATCAACCTCATACAATGTTTGCCAAAGTTCTGGATTACCACCCAACCCTCCTCCTGATAGAGGGGGGACATCGTTCTGCTCAGGGTGATATCCGTGAGGATATTCAAAATTAGAATCATCCTCTAAGGTTCTGACATTTTCGTTGTAGAGATATGGATAAATAAAACCAGGAACAGGATCAAATTCATCATGAGGAAATAGAGCGTCCTCTGGGTCGCAAATATCATCTTCACACGTCTTGTAAATTGGTAGATACTCTTCTGGGTATGGAAGATATTCCAATGGAGCTTTGATTTCTTTGATTTTAAGATCACAAACCAGGAAAGAACTATAGGATAATCCGTACCCGAATTCATATCTAGGTTTGATATTATGTTTATCAAAAAATCTATAATCGAGGTAGATATCTCTGTCAAAGTTATCTTGGGGCGATTTATCCTCTCCCAACTCGTCAATAATTGGAACATAGTGTTGCTTCTTTCTAGCAATTGTAAACGGTAATTTTCCTGATGGGTTTACTTCACCGAAGAGAACTTCAGCGATTGCCTGCCCAACAAATTGACCTAGTGGAGGAGCGTAAATCACGGCGACAACATTGTCGTTCTCTATCCATTTTTCCAAGTTCACCGGTCCAACAGAATTGACTACTACAACCGTTTTTTTGCATTTTTCAGCAATCGATTCGATTAATTGATCACCGTTATGCCAGAGAGATAAATTCTTTCGATCTCCAAAATTGTTATCAACTTCAATATATCCTTCTCCAGAACTAGCTCCGACCACTACAATGGACATATCAGAGTAATCTGCCAATTCTTCCACATGATCTAACTCCCAAACATCATTTGAAAAATCCACTAACATTCCCTGCTCTCTTGCCTTTTTTGCAATCGCCTCATATGGTGTAATAACAAATGGGTTGTTAAGAGCAGAAGAACCCCAACCTGAAGTCAAAACACCGTCCACGCACCTTTGGTCTTTACAATTGAATCCTCGTGGATCAACTCCAGCCCCAATTCCTGCAATGAATAATCTCCTGACTCCGTCTACTCCTGCAATTGGTAAATTGTGACCAGGATTCTTGAGCAAGACAATTGCTTCTCGTGCTGTATTCAACGCAGTGTTGTCACTGAAGTTAGATCTCGCTTCGACATGCCAATTCTGCTGAACAATGGGACCATAGTGTTGATACATGTACTCTTGCCCGTAGGTATGAAATGTCCACGAACTAAAGTTGGGAACATCATTCTCGCTAGGAAGAGTAATTGAGTCAGTTGCAAAAAATGGCGCGAGTATGCGCATTACCATGTCGTTGAGACGTTCTTGACTAAGGGTACCATTATAGACAGCTCTCGTTAATAATGGGCCCCAGTTAGACTTTCCTGTGAGCCAATCATCGAACACCTCACCGGGCATGGTCATGTCGAGGCCAGCTAGAGAAGAATACACTCCAGTATGTTGAGCTCCCCAATCGGATACAACAAAACCTTGGAAACCAAGTTCTTCTTTCAACAAGTTATTGAGCAAGTAAGAGTTTTCACAACTGTACGTGCCGTTGACTTGGTTATAAGCACACATCACACCACCTACACCGGCTCTCACAGTATTGGCAAATGGCCAAAGATACAACTCGTGCATGGCTCTATCGCCGATATTGGAACTAATGGAAGTTTCAAGATGCTCCCATCCATTTTCGTCCCATTCACCGACCTGACGGAAGTGTTCCTGCTCATTACCTACTAGGTGTCTCGCGACTGCTACTACCCCTTCATCTTGCATTCCCTCTACAGTGGCAGCTCCGCAAATTCCCTGGAGATACGGATCGGCACCAAAACTCTCCCAGTTTCTGCCGCCAGCAGCTTTGAGGCCAATAGGACCGACAACGGGACCGAGGGCTATGTGAACACCCTTTTTCTTATGTTCTCGGCCAATAGCCTTGCCTCGGAGATAGATCAATCCCTTGTTGAATGTGGCACCGGCAGCGAGAGCAGACGGGAAATGGGTAACAAAATCTGTAAATCTCACACCGTTAGGACCGTGCTGCAAACAAAAGCTGGGAATTCCCAATCGGGGCACAGAACCGGTATTGCCAATACAGGGTCCAGAACCCCAGCCGGTTCCAGACGTTAAGTTTACCTTTTCGGGAATAGACATCTTCTCCACGAGCTTTCTCGCCTTGTCGTAGGCAGCTTGCCATACATGGTCGATTCTTCCTCCGAGGGCTAGATGTGAGTTTTGTTAGTAAATCTGGTGATTATGTATTTTTGTTTACAATTTCACTTTTTGCAGCAATTGGTGGTACGAACGACTGGGGTAGTAAGGTGGAGACTTGAAGTACTTGAGCGAGTGGTCATCGTCTTGGAATTGGAATAGAGGCGATTCCTCGTGATACCCTCTTTTGTGGAGAGGTGATTGGTCGGACTGTTCAATCTCAGTGTCATTATCTAGAGAAAAATCGTACTGTTTGTCAATATGATTTTCTTCAAGAGAATTTGACGAGCGAGTCAATACAAATAAAGTGAATAGAAAGGCACTGATAAACATGTAACTATTGAAGATCATTGTGAAAATTTATATATTCAGATTGCTGTATTGATCTTGATGTAGAAAAAAGGAAAAGAAGAATACAGATAATTTACAGAAACTTGGCAGCCATATCGTAGTTTATAGTAGGAAATGCGTCTAAATTATGACTAAAGTGCGACTATTCTTTAATTGTAGTGCGATTGATTTTGGGTGCAAAATTCTCATTCTGACATCTGAGAAGTATTCCTTTGCTACTTCGATAACCAGACTAATTAATGGCTCCTATTTGTAATTCTTGTTCTGTCTTGTTTTCTCTTAAATACATATATCTTCATTTTCCTGTTATTCTTGCTGCCGATCTCACATATTCTCATTCTTATACTTGTATACTCATCCTTATACTTGTTCACCCATTCTGTGTTCTTACCATTCCAATTCAATCAATTAATGCTCCCTATTTCAGTTAAGTCGCTACTATTCTACCCTTCTGCTCGTGTCTGTCATATTACTACAGTTAATATACATTAAATATACATAGAATGTCTGGTTGGTTATAGCTAGGTGCTCATGCGCGCAGTCACCTGGACCTGTGTAACAATATTGGGTGCAGCGTTCTGGACCGTCTCAAGATCGAGCTGGGCCAAAGTGGTGGATTTCTTCAAGTTAGAAGGACTTCCGGGAATCGAAGCGGTTGAGTTGTTAAGATGAAGTCCCATTAGACTTGGTTTGGAGGTGTATGCGGTGGGGGCTTCAAGTTTGTTGGTTAAGTTGGTGTTGGCGCTCAAGGGCGAGCTGGGCGTTCTCTGGATGGAAGAGACACTGACAGCATCAGCCGGCACAATTGTAGGTGCTGAAGATAATACAGTATGTGAAAGATCGAACTTCTTCTTTGTAGGCGTAACTTCTCCATCGTTAGACAACTTCATTGACGAAAAGGGCTCCATTAAAGTCTCGAGAGTATTGGTGGTGGATTGGATCCTGTCCGATGTAGAGGCAGAATTCTTGATCAAAGATCCTGTGGCCGTGATTTCGTCAATCTTCGAAGTGGTGGGACTGGCTGTGGCTGATTCTTCATTGACAGTGATATCAACCTCTATCTCTGCCTTGGGAGACATCGGTAAACTAGGCTGCTTCTTGACAGACTCAGAAAAGTAGCGCTCAAGATTCTTGAAGGCATTTTCAGCATCTAACAATAAAGCACTTTCAAAGTAACCCGGTTTGGAGTCATCGATCTTTATACCGTTCTTGTACTTGACTCCGTTGAACAAGTTGAAAAGATCTATTCTGAAATTTTTGGGCAACTTATTGCTAGACAAGTAGACGTTATTGAATGTATTAGGATTCTTTATGAACTGTAACACGATAGGCTTGAGTGATTTTATATCTGCAAGATCATTCCTTCTCAAGTCTATTTTCTCAAGCGTATGCAAATTTTCCAATCCAGTCAAGTCAATGAGCTTGTTGTTGTTGAAGTTTAACGTAGACAAATGTAAAAGATTCTTGGGCAACTTCTTCAAGTCGGTAATATAGTTATCCGCAAAGTTGAGATACTTGAGGTTTACAAGTGTTCCGAGGCCCTCGGGAACTTCGTCCAATAAGTTGTTCGACAAGTTGAGCTTGACCAAGCTGGTCAAGGATTTGAAGATGAACGAAGGCACAGAAGTTATGGACGTTTCTGAAACTGTAAGTTGTTTCAAAAACGACCATTTGCTATCTGGCAATCTCTGGTAGTCCTTATTCACCAAGGGGGAAGACGTCAAATTGTCGGGAAGAAACACATCCTTGGGTAAGGAGCCTGCTCCCGATGCTGTAGTTGCTCTTTCGCGACGATTGTATCTGAATGCATTGTTTTGGAACTGGGGAAATTCATTTATCTCACTGAGATTACTGAAACTATCATCAGCAGTAGTAGTGAGAGATGTGCCAGAACTGGAAATAAATACATCTCCATACTTCTTCTGCTGTTTGTGAGAGTTGAAGCTGGATCTTCCCGATTCGTCGTCGATCACGAGGTTATGCAAGACTTCAGCGATGTTACTAATTTTCGAATTTCTAATAATTAAGATCCGGAGTTGTTCGCTGAGAATGTGCCAGCCAAAGATCTCGTTGGGATCATAGTCTACGATTTCCAAAACCTGCAAGTTCTTGAACATTTTTACTGGCACCGAAGTGTCACACGGATATTCTTCGTAAGATGAGATGCTAGCAACCTTGGTTTTAGGTGTTAAAATAAGACACGGAATCTTCGTGAAAGACAGATAGAGATACTTAATGTCTTTGTTGATTATTTTGGGGTCTTTGCTGAAAGCAAATGATCGCCAGTAAACAGAAGCACTGGATACGATCGACTTCATCGAGTTGATCGATGAGATAGACCTAGTGTCACTGTCAAAATGGCGCAGTGATCTGGCATTATTAGCCATAAACGAGATGAAAGTCGGCTCATGGTTGGGATTATCAAGCTTGATGTTAAGTGGGCCAACATCTACACCCAAAGGAGACGACTCGATCCGTTCTGTGATGTAGTACAAATGGTGAATGGTGAAAGAGAGCCGCAAGGGCTTGACCTTTATGTGAGTATTTTGGTTTTTCGAGAAACAAAGTAGACCATTTGCAAGAGCCTCTTCGTTTCGACGAATGTATGTCGACAACCGTTGGACGTACACGTCTCCTTCGATTGAACTGTCGTTGTAGGAGAAAGTGCCCATAGTAAGTTAGATGTTGCAAGAATAAATATTTATAAATGTAGTTACTTCACAGCAAATTATTCGTTTATGTAGCCTTGAAATCGTAATATGCTGCGGTCTCTAGAAATGTTGCTGTGTTTCTACTAACTAGCACAGGATGAGATGACTAAGGGATGAGGAAGTACAAGTGCTTGGTATCTGGAAAAACACGGCGTAACGATATTTTTTCTGGACAGAATCGTATATATGAACAACCAGTATTGTTGTATGTGGTAATGGATGAATTGTATGAGAAAAGTGAAATCTCACTGCCTTCTTGACTTGCAAGGTATCCAAATCTTGATATATAGATGTTTAGAGCGTTCTAGGATGCAAGGAGTCAATGACACACTGGCGTTGGCTCGGAGCTGAGCTGTTTCCGCCGTCTTTTCGGTGGGTGCTGCAGCCCTTTAGCTAGCTCTGTAGATATGAAAGTGCTGATAAAGGACAATAACGTCGGTATTGTTCGTTTGATATTTGTATGTTTGTCTCGAAAAGTGAGACTTTTTTCGCAGGTTTGTTTTGATTTCTGTCAGGATCTGTGACTATGTGCAGGCGATAAGACGGAGGGGACACTTAATACATGGAATGTTGACTGATTTATCTCTTATTGGTAATAGATGATAGTAATGAAAATATATTATACGATATAAATAATTATAATGCGATGTACGATAAACTATGTATATAATACAGTACAATATAATTCATTACGATATAAAATATCATATAATATTCTATATTTTTAATTTTGATATAATGTGATTTGTTTTTTTCGTGAAGTATAGAACTTTCTATTTTTTGATACCCAAATATAACCTATTTCTGCGAATAATATTATTAAAAATGAAATGACAAATGAATATAGTACTTGAAACTGAGAAAAGAAAATCGGCGCTTCTGTCTACGCCGACACTTCAGCACCATACTCGCTCCGCACCGAGCTGGTTTGGTCGGTGAAGTCATACATACTACTCTGCGAGGGCTCTGTCTGGCTGGTTCTGTCGTTGGTCTTGATGCTGACAGTATAGGTGCTGTTTGCAGCCGTCGGTTGGATGGAAAGACGCTCCATTATGGATGCTGGCGGAATCCCTGCAGTGCTGCAGTTGGTGTCGATACTTCTTCTACGAATACGGCGAGTCGAACTGGCCAAAGTTACAATAGACTCAATGTCTCTCTCCTGTCCGCTCGGTACCACAGTCAAATGTGTTGTGTAGTTGGAAGGATACAAATGCGTTGTTGCTTGGGTACTGGGCGTTATGGATGTTTCAGCTGTCGAGGCATTTATCGAATTTTGGTCCTGGACTCCATCACTAAGTATGGAAGGTGATTTAGTAGACTGTGCAGAAGTTATCAGCTTCAAAGGTATAGTACTTATATTGTCTGAAACGGAGGTTCTCTGTTCAATACTACTTCTCCCTTCTGTAGCAAACGACTGTACGTCGCTGTCGTAAGTATACGTGTCATCATCAGCTTCACCATTTTCGTTCACTTGAGACCCAGATAACACTGTTGTAGGAGCTCTTCTTCCTTTTCTACTTCCACCACCTACAGATACAGGTCCTCCAGCAAGCCCTGTGTTACTCCGCGGATCATAAATATTGGCTCTGGGGACTCCTAATCCAGAAGGGACAACTGATTGTCTGCTTTGACCCTGCATCAACCGTCTGACCCAACTGAACCGTCCTTTAGCCAGACGTCTGTCTGGAACTCCCTCTGTCAAATTGTTAGTATGAGAATATAATACTTAATTTCGCATAATACGAGTCATACTGACTCGTATAAATCTTGTTATGATACTTACGATGCTCCTGGTGATGTGTTGTAGACATCCTAGTGTAGATAGATTGCTAGCTTGTATTATCGCCTGATTCTTGCACCGCCAATCTGGTGAAATGGAATAAATTCGGATACGTTATATAATAGCGACACCTAACGTCCTCTATTGAATTAAAATCACAGCTATATAAACAGATAAACTCCTTAGCCAGTTTTACCAACTACTAATATGATATCAATACAAATTACTAAACGAATATTTACATTTGACTGGACTCGCATTTCTTCAAATCCTTCTTGGCACTGCACACAGCCCCTCGTATTCGCATAGTAGTTCTTGTGCTTTAGCCAGCCGTTTCCATACTGGCTGTTGGAGATATAGCAACAGCCCACTGTAAAACTTTGAAGAAAAAGCTATAACATTCTCCTTACATGGCAAGAAAAAAATGCGCAAACCCGGAATCGAACCGGGGGCCCAACGATGGCAACGTTGGATTTTA
>JAJMBD010000088.1:0-41232 GCA_030565185.1 Scheffersomyces titani
AGATAAACCTCCTAGAGGTCCCTCCAGCTGATTGATTGGTCGTAGTTCTGACATTTTAAAACTATTGCGGCATGGATGTTAAAATAAGAAAAGTGCCTTCACATAAGATTCTTGTTTAGCACAGCAAATGGCTCTGTGGCCGAGTGGTTAAGGCGGTAGACTCAAGTTCTACTATCGTAAAGATGCACGCGTTCGAACCGCGTCGGAGTCATTATTTTTTATATTTTTGTAATTTTTATTCCAATTCCTTACAAAAACACCAGCATTTATTTTCTATTGAATATACTAATAATTTCTACATTGACAATCATCTTCTTTCACGAATTTCGTTACAGCAATATATGGCACGATGCGATAGCACGAAGGCTAAATTTAAAAAATGCATTATAACTTAACCACCAATATTCATGTCAATTTTCTGGGAGAATTCTTGAAAGTTGTATTACAAAAAGGCTCCACGTTGGGGAGTCCTGAAGTGTTGATACCGAATCTGACCAAGTTCTTCCCTATCTGAGACTTGAGATTGTCTAGTGCATTTAGCTGTTCTGTGATTAGACCAAGTTGCGCCGACTGAAGCCTATCAGAAATATTAGCTGGTCTTTCGCTGGCTCTGAAAGCAGACAATCTATTTGACAATTGTACTACGAGATTATTGATATCTATCCTTTTCTGGAGTTCTTCATCCAGAAGTGGACTATCATTTGACTCCAGCAAATACTGGAGGATTCGCTCAACTTTGTTCAGGAAATGTACCAAGGTGTCTCCGATCTCCTTATTGTGTTTTTGCCGGGAAAAATCATCATCTGCACTTTTGTCGGTTTCGGAAGTGTAGTATGTCTTATAATTGGCTACAGTTGTGGAGGCTATGTGCTCGCTTTCTGATGCTAATAATACAGTAGCAAGCGGTTCGTTTCGTGGATACAGATACCCTTGGATAGGAAGAGAGTCTATATTTTTGTCGTAGACGTTCACAAAATTGTTGGGGTCTACAAGTAGGTAAAATAGCAATTTGCTAGGGTTCTCCAAATAGCTTTTGGTAAATTGCAAAAATTGATGCATCATGTTCTGCACGATTGACTGGCTCTGGAGGCTCAAACTGCCGATATGATAGAGTCCCACTACTGTATAGTGTGGCAATACTGTAGTGAATTGCGAACATCGCCTAAATAGATAATCATTGTCTATAGTAGTATTTGTAGAATCGAGAAGTAGCTCGAAACTAGTGTAGACAGTACAAGAATCTGTCACTCGTCCAACCAAGACGCCAAACTCAGTATCCAGTACACGTGTAACATGGTCGGCAATGTTGAGGAGTGTCACGGAATGAAGCAGCAAGGACATATCGGTGACAAGAAGAAGACATACAGTTGTACTAGTGATATCAGGTTCGGAATTATTTGATAGTAGAATTATGGAGAGGACTGCAGATAATGAAAAATGAATTGATTTGAATAGTAGCTTGATGAATCAAGTGATATTTAGTGGATATGTATGAACAACGAACAGAAGCTTCAGGAGAGGGAAGTAGGCGAAGTGGAATTGCAATTTGAGAATAATTGTCGAGGAAATAGTTGGAAGCGTTTATTTTTCAGAAAACTTGAGCAAATTCATAAGTATGCGATATCTTCAAATTGAGATATTGTAAACTGTGGGGAATAAAGCAAGAAGAACTTTTATAAGTATGTCTAGAAGTAGAAATGGAATTACATAAAAATGCTAAAATTACCAATCTTGTGATTATATATGTACAGCTAAGTTAGAGTAAGTTAGTAGTGATGGTGACTTGAAATAGCAAGAGAACTGTAGGAAGTGAAAAATGACTAGAAAATGAAAAAAACTAGCTATGGAATGGAATTTTAATCTATCTATTTCAACATCACACAAGACTCGAAGATCAAGAACTAACATTCATCAATCTTAGCTAACCAGCTACTCTATGGCGATAATGGGGACTGCTAATAGCGACAATGTCGTGCATGTTATCAACTCACGCGACATCGCATCCCAGTATAGCATATAAAAAAAATTTACCTCTTCTCCTTAATAATACTTTTCACAGCCATCAAAGTAGTAAAAAAGGGTGGCCTTCAAGGAAAAGCAGAACAGACGCGTGTAGCACGATGATAATGTCCTTGCAAGATCCCGGTACGCGAAAAAGACCGCTTTCGGATGTCAATCTGGCTGATCTGAAGAAGTACAAGTTGGAACCTCAGATCGACTCCACAGAAAACCAACTGGCACTTTTTTCCGATAAGATGTACGCTACATACGTCAAATCAGCATTAGAGTCATTGGAAAAGGTATGTTCATTTCAGATTACTTGGTGTTTTCAAGTGATTGCTATATGGAGATTGGAGATGTGAAATGAGATATGAGAAGTAGATTTCAAGAAGTGCAGAGTAAATATAGAGTGAAGAAGAAGTGTGAATGTTCAAGAGACTTGGTGAAAACAATGAAGCTCAATGAAGATTCTATAAGATTTTTTTGTTAGCGTTTGTGGGAAAACAAACAGACATCGAGCCTTCTAAAATCAGAATTAGAAAGATAAGAAATAAGAGACTAATGATCATTGCGTTTGGAAACTAATTTGATTTATTATATCCTATTCAATTTTCAATATAATAATATCGTTTTTAACCATCTTTCAATCACCGACTGATTTTCTATATTCATACTAACGTATTTAGGATCCATCACAGATAAACAGCTTGACCGATAAGATTAGGTTTCCAGTGGGTCACAACGAGGCTATTTCGCTATCACACTTCAATATAGTGTTAAGTAGCTTAATAGCAAACGTATCACGGCTCGACAATAAGTCGTGCCATAGTCTCATCTCGGCCATACTAGACTACCTGTGGCTCGAGCTCCAGACTTCTGGTAAAGTGCACCAGCGGTTCGTAGAACTCTACTCGCAGTTCTTGGGTGTTCTTGTGTCGTCATATCCTAAGCATCTTCCGGATGTAACCAACAAGCTCATGGACGAGTTTTCCCTGTTCAATCCAGCAGTAGACTCAAATCTCACTCATCATGATATATTGACCAAAATTGTCAGATATATACCCACTTGCATTAACTCATTGCCTCAAACGCTCCAAAAGAACTTTCCACACCATCTCTCGCTGACAACGAGCGAGCTCTCCAATTATGTAGCCAATTTGATGAAGATGAGGGAGTACTGTCCCGAGATCCAATTTAACACTTGGCAGTTGATCGTGGAGTGTTGTATAAAACTAGACGTAGAGTTGCAGAATGAGTTGGACGACTTGGACGACGACGAGATTGACGAGTTGATCAACGTCGACGACGTAGATGTAGCAGCTGACTCGGATTCCGATGACGATGATGACGACATAGAAGTAGACGTTACCATTGACCCCTTGCATGCTGACAGAGACGACGCAGTAGATGGTGAGATACAGTACATGCTTGACTCTGTAAGTTCTACGGACAACATCAAGGCGTTACTGACGAAGCTTGACTCTATCATCCAACTTCTCTTGCAAAACACCTCTGGTTCATTTTCTGACGAGGAATTGAACAACGGCAATGGCGTGGCTCTCTTCAACACCATCAATTCATTGTTTCGTAGCCACATCTTGCCTACTCACTTCACGAAGCTGATCCAATTTGTCATTTTTCACATCTCACAGTACCAGCCAGAGTTGGCCGACTCGTTCTTGGTGCTTCTCATAGATGTCGCATTCAATCCCAATGAGATTTTAGAGAAACGGCTAAAGGCAATGCAGTACTTATCATCCTACATAGCCAGAGCTAAGAATTTGTCGCGACACCAGGTTGTCTTCATTGTGAGCTACCTCATTGGCTGGCTAAACAAGTACATCATAGAGCGAGAATGCGAGATAGCCGACTTTGAGCCCAAGAATGACGTGCGTAGCAACGACGGCAAGCCTGCTGGAGGTATGGAACGGTTCAAGTTGTTCTATGCTGCTTTCCAAGCATTGTTGTACATCTTCTGTTTCAGACATCAGATTTTGGTTAAGAACGGCGAAACTGTTCCAAGTAACTCTATCTCTCTTGCCGAGTCCTCAAGCGATTCAGAATGGGAATGTGACTTGGATAAGTTCATCCAAAGAGTGATCCTTGCCAAATTCAACCCATTGAAGTTCTGCGACGAAACGGTTGTTTACATCTTCGCAAAGATCGCTACCAAGTTGAACGTCTGCTATTGTTACTCGATAATTGAACACAACAAGAGAGAGAGAATGCTCCAGACAAACGGTCAGGCAACCATGCCTTCGGCTGTCGGCAACTTCAAGCAGAAACAGGAGTTCTTGGACTTGGAGGCGTACTTTCCCTTTGATCCGCTTGTGTTACCATCTTGTAAGAAGATTGTTAGCAAGAACTACGTAGAGTGGGCAGAAGTCAACCCTAGTGTAGATGACGACGATGAAGACGACAGTGGCAGTGGTAGTCATCAAGAGGAGGATAATAGTGACCAGAGCAATCTGTCTGAGAGCGAAGATGAAGACGATTAATGACAAATTTATACTTCCATATAGTCTAGGTTAATGAATTTTGAAGGATAATTAGTATATTGAAGAAGCAAGAAAAAGTCTATAGTTCAATAATATTTTGAAATGCAAATAGAAAAACCATCCATAGAGGTGTAGATAGAGTAGTCAAATGATATAGAAATCAGCTTAGAAGTGAAAATGACATTACTTTGAACTTATCTGCAATCGTTTATTAACTTATCAGTCTCGGGTATTAATACATTTCTCTCTATAATAGCAATGTCAAGAACATTGTTGGTTGCTTGTTTTACTATTTGGCATGATAGCAGCTATGGTTTATTCTCTTCATAATATTTCAATTGAGCATCAATCTCCTTACAGATCTTGGCTCTCTCTGGTGTGCCAGCTTCTGGAACTTCCAGCAATTTGAACTGGGTGGTTTCACAGAAACACCACTTCAAATTCCTCATGATGACTTTTTCAAAGTCGTAGCCTCCTAACTCTCGTGGCAAGTCCTTGTCGTACAATCTTCTTCTCAAATCATCGGCATCAAGAGGACCTCTGCCGTGGTAATTCTCGATAAAGACTTCTTCTAAGTACCATTTGGGCCAGTTGGCATGGAGGAAGAAGAGCGAAGAGCTTTGGAACATGTGATGGTTGTAATTGTTTTTAGCCATGTCTTCATCATTGTTGCCATAAGTCAGTTTCTTGTCGTTGTAGTAGTCAATAAATTTGTCGGTATCCTCCAAATTCAATTCTTCTTCATCCTCATTAGATTGGATGTAATCTATAATAGGATCATACTGTCCCATACCAAAGAACTGGTGGTGGTTAAATTCGTTGGGTGGTCCAAACTCTCGATTAAATTCCTTTACTTGATAGTACGGGAGACTCAATTTGTGAGCAGCAGCTATAAACGTCTCTTTGTCACCTTCACCAGCAGCACCTTGCGACAACAACGGGTAGTAGAAGTTGGGTCCGTAGAAGTTATAGTACATGGAGAGAATCAACGTCTTGAAATGGACCCGCTTATTGATAAGCATCTGGCCAGTCTCTGACGAAGCTTCAGGAATGGCCCCTTCACAGTCGTGCATCGAGTACTTACTTTTGTCAGATAAAGACCCTCTGGCATCTCCCGGAAAATAACTATTTCTGGATCTCGAATTGTAATCGATCTTAATATCAGCAATTTCGTAGAAGGAAGGCGAAGTCGAACGTCTCCACAAATCGGGCCAGAGGACAAGGTGTCTGTTTACAAAGGGCTTGTTATTGAAAAATGCATCCGGGTTCTTGATGGGAATGTTGTCTGCATCCAAGTAGAGAACTCTTTCAAACGATGACACAAGAAGAGCGACATTTTTCAATTGGTAGCCAGTGATGTTGTGGACGATGTTTTCTGGTAAAAAGTCCGAAATCAACTTACATTCACCATTGAGCATGGGCAAAAGCTTGTTGCAGAAATCTACATCGTAGTCTTCTTCCGTAGGCACTATGACTTCTACAGGGAGTTTTGAGCCGTTGGAACGCAATGTCTTGATGGAAAGGAAAGCCAATTGGAAGTACTTGCCTCCTCCAAGATAAACAATTCCGTCGCCTTTCATGAAGAGATTGAACTTATTGTTCGATGTCAAGTCCGCCGGCCATTCTGTGGGCATCTTGTCCAAGAACTTCTTGTGCGAATCCTTAAGAGCAGTTTTCTCATCCTCGGAGATTCGGAGATAGTTGGCCATCATATCTTTGGTTCTAATGGGTTCATCCAAATAGTTCTCACGATAATGACCACCATAAACGTTCATTCTCCCCTTCATATGGGGATACTTCTCCTCCTCCATGGCGGCAGCATAGTGCAAGTCGTCGTTTACAGTTTCGATATCGGGATCACAGTCTTCGATGAGCGTGAAGAGCTCATCGAAGAATTTCTTGAATGCTGAAATAAACTTACGTTCAGCGTCGAATTTGTCCACATACGAGCCGTTGAGCTTTACAAGAGTGAACTCAGTTGTGCTCTCAATCAAGTCCTGGTAGTTGTACCCGTTGATGAGCTTGATGTTGTAGTCGATCTTGTCCAGAGCAAAATCTGTGTTCATGAATGACCAGACTTGTTCCACATCATTGCCGTCAGTGATAATTGAGTCGAAATGCTTCTCAATCACCATAAAATTGTTGCGCTTGTCTTGATGGTAACCAATGAAAGTGTAATCTTCAGAAGTAGAAGAACCTCCAGTAGTCTTGGTCAACGAGTTGATCGTCTTGCGTGCGGAACGAGAAAGATGCAGAACTAACGAAGTCTGTGTCGTGTCGGAGATGTAGCCGTGGAGAACATACGAGAGGTTGATGGCTGTCACCATGAACCCTACAATTAGTAGGATCTTTCCGATCTTGGGCATGGCTATGGTGGATACGGAGATAATTGTGTGGGTATAGTACTATTTTCTAGTACTATACTGATTAGAAGGTAGTAAGTACTATGAAAAATAGTGCTGTTGTAGTGCAAATGAATATGATAGTACTAGCAAGCTATAGTCTAATTGATATTGTAGTGCTAGAAACAGTTGTAGTGATATGTGTAATAATTGTCAAGTGGCGGTAGTACTAAAGTAGCAATACACTTGCAGTTGGTATTGTTCAGTATATTGAAGTATGAATCAAAGTACCGTAGTCCACTGTGCTTGTGCTTGGAACAATTTTAGTTCTGAAGGAATATGACAAAAATGGGAATTGCTTGCCTGTGAAGTCTCTCAAATGAGTGATGAATCAGGGAGTTCCGAGTCTTTGAATCTATGTATGGGATGTTGTAGCGATCTGAAATCGAAAAAAAATCAGTCTAGAAGTTCGTAAAGTTTTAAGCAAGCGGAGATCTGCCGACCTCAGAAGTATAGCGAAAGGCAGCTGGAACAAACCAGAGATGTTGACAAAGAAAACAACTACTACAAGAGTAAATAAAACAGTCTTGAGAACAAGAAGAAAAAGTATTTACAAATTCCAGCCAAAGATACGAACAATAATATATGAATCGATGGTAGTGAGATTCCCATAGATTCAGCTGCTCAAATTCGGACAGACATGAAATCTGCCACACGGTATATGTCTGTGAAAATGTCGCGGCCAGCGCCCGATAAGCAGACAAACCTGCATACAACCAGTGTGGAAGACCGTGTCAGAGCAACGCGCCCCAAGAAAAAAAATATATCGCTTCACCAAACGCACACTTACTCACACGCCCTCTAACAATGTCGTCGCTTTGCGCCGACAATAGTATAAATTGCAGACACTACGCTCACACATGAAAACTAAAGTAGTGTCCGCATTTCGTCATCGCTTAGTTGACCTCCATCCTCCTCCTCTCCACCTGCTCTATATTTAGCATCTCGTGCTACAGCCACCAGACATTACCCCGTAAACAGCTACAGCTTCTCCTCCAAAGCCTATTCTGCACGCTTCTTTTTATATCTTCATTTTGTCATCAAGATCCTTGCTCTCCAGCTGCACCGTGCTACAAGCTTCCTCGACTGTATGCAAGTCTCGATGCAGACAGCCGTAAAAAATATTACTTCGTATCCTGCAGACACACAGGACATGTCCAGTTTGAGCCAAACCGTTACCTAAACCTGAAAATGTCCCAACCGTTCCAAGTCCTTGGCCGCACTAGTTTCTGATTATAATTGCATTCAAAGCCACTCCAGGAGGAGTTGGAGTCATTGCAGTGCGGTCAATCCACTGCCACACTCCATCCACCGGCCAGAGCTCCGACATAGCTCCCAGATCGCTGTCTGGTCTACATGTGTGTCGCACTTTTGTCGGTGCATGCTGGGATGTCGCATCCCCTTAAGATTAAGAAAAGCTAAAAAAATACATTGAAAATATGCTATAAAATGATAATATTATGCATCAATCGCATCGCTCGTAAGGCGTGCTCATGCAGAGAGCCCACATGGGCCCCCCAATTTGCGACATATTTGCAACTTAAATTCATTTACTCCAGTCACGTGTGTTTACCACCTCCTTAAATTTTCACTATTTCAACTATTCAGCCTGAATTAAGTCATAATTATCACGATTATTTCCCGTCTCTGCCTTCTTCAGTGTCTATTTTCTCGGACACAGATGCTGTCGAAGCTTTTGTTTGATTGGATCAGATATCTTTCTGTCGCGTCCGCGTCCGCGTCTCCGTATTTTGATATTTATTGAAAAGTCTCTAGTTCAATCTCATTCAACACTTTCAGCACTGATACTAACCATAACGAGGCCAGAGCTCCATATGTAAGCGACCTCGAGACGCGATTGTCGCCTTAATAACCATCGTATCAAAGTCGCGTCTCTTTTTTCGTGGACAACTCATCTTTATCTACAAGCACATGCACTATCTCTCCTTACAATTGTCTTGTATTCCAGGTTCGTACACTCCGAGCCTGGTGGAGCGAATGGCACACGACATTAACAGAGGCTTACAACACCGTCTTGTACACTATCTCGAAGTCACAGTGCGTATCTCTTCATTAGTCATGTGGCTTGCTCTTTTGCACCCAAAGAAGTGCAATCGAACTCGTTGTACAAGTCAAACAACGTCAACTCCCGTACGGCTGGATCGTTCTTAATATCGAGAATCAAGTCTATCCATTGTTGATCAATATTTGACATCAACGGGCTACTCACGACGACGGAACCGGGCAACAGAACTGGGGTTTTTGCAGTGTCACTCAATATCTCTTGGGCACGTTCCAGCCCGTCTGAGTCATGAATAGCGACTCTTTTCTTACTTCTTCTTTTCTCTCTGTTCTCTACTGTCTTATCAATGCATCTTGACACAATAGTCTTCATGCCGTCCAACTGATACTTGCTGTACTTCGATTCGGCTCTACCCTGCTTTAACATCCACTGCTGAAAAGCATGGCTCTGGATCACAGACAAAAAATACGAATGTCCTTTAGTAATCTTCCAAGCGTAGTAGTACCTCTTACTGATTCCGCTTATCAAATTGATCAAGATCTGGTATGTCGTAATAAGTAGAGAACGTAGTTCATCGTCTTCACTGTCCGTACTGAACTTGATGATCAACGAAAGATGAACCTGATTGGACTTGTGGATTAAGCCCTGCAAGGTCGGGTTGATAATAAAGTCAGAACATGTCTGCGATTCATTCAAAAGACTGTAATAGGTTGGAACCAAATCAGTAATAAAAATCATCGATTTCTTCAAGTAAAACCATGAGATATTGTCCAGGGTGTTCCCATAGAACAAATACATGTAGTAATAAATAGTCAACAAGAAGGTATTGATGGACAAAAACATTTTGACAGTATGAATTCTTTCAAAGCAGCTCAAGGAAAGCCTGTCGTCTTCATTCAAAACATTCACATAATCTCCCTTATTACAAACAACTTTCCACTTGGTGTCATTACAGATAGCATCAATAACCAGAGAGCCTCCAAAATACTCATTCACCAATATTTCGAAGTCATTCAATTTGTCAACGATTTGACTCAATGGAGTAGTGGAGTTCCTATCCAAGATAAACTTCAACATTGATTTCATTCGAAGATGAAATTCGAAAGCACTTTTATGAACAACTTCGAAAATGTACTTTTCCCTTTCAAGATTGCCTATTAAGTTACTGTTATCCTCACTGATGTAAACAGCCTTTGTGTGGGAAGTTTCTTCCTTAATGTACAATGGAGTACCGAAGGCTAAACTGTTGTGAACATCAGCTATCACCAAGAAGTTCCACATCTTTCTACGCAAATTTTTGATTCGGGGACACTCGGTAGGATGAACCTGATCGGGATCTATGTTCAACTTCGTTCTAAGAGCCATTTTCACTATAGCACCATGATAGTCTATACCATCCTCCACACATCCGTCTTCAGGCAGGAGTCTACAGTAAAATCTCATGAAAAACATCAACTGCAAGGTAGATAATGTGAATGGAGCGTTCTCGTCAAAAGTATTAAAACCAGTTAAACACTCCCTAGCCAACTCTGCTATACCTATGGTTATGGGATGTCGAAGCAAACGATGTACTGTATTTAACCGCTCATTAGAACCACCTTGAATTGTCTCAATATTGAAAACATCATTGTTTCTGAAAAGAGAGAGGTAGCCCAATCTCATCATGATCAACAATATTGCCAACATTGCTATATCATGTTCGTAGTTTTCTTTATGTAGCATTATCTGTGAAGGTATGTCGAAGCCAGTAGAATCTTGTTCTCGTGGACCCAATAACCTTTCCATGTGTTCTACGAATGTCAATTGATCGACAAAGGGCAAAAACGGATATAAAAATTCGAAGTATCGATCGATCAACAACCACACTATGTCCTTTTTTGGTAAACTTTCGGCAATACGATCCGTGAGAGATTGGTGGTGGTCATAAGTTGTTCTGGACATAGATTGACGAAGTAGAGCCTGATACTCCTGGGTGCTAGTATCGAACATTTCAAATTCAGAAGGACTTTTGGGATAGTTGATATCTTCATCTAGCACTGCGTGCTGAGTCTTGACGTATTGCATGAGGAGACGTAAATTGCTGTCACTCTTCATTAATGATGACCAGCTGAATGGTGTGGCCGTGTCATAGAGATAGAAGTTGATTTGTTCCAGCTGCAGCAGAACCGGATTGATACCAAGTAGGGAGGTCAATTCCTGCGCGTTTCCATCAGATTGGGAGTTGCTTCTGGATTGAGGTAGCTCATAAGGCACTGGAGTCGAAGCAATTGTTGAGCTAGATCGCATAGCATTCCAATTAATAGGAGGCAACTTTATAGGAGCATTGTATGTTGGGTGATATATAGGCTGAGTATCCAATTTATTCATCGTTCCTACAGAAGGTGTAGTAGGTGTTGAAGTATTCGTCACAGTTCTAGAAGTATGCTGCTCACCTGTTAAAGGAGAATATGATGATAGAATAGGGAGTGGATGAGGTGGTGGTGGATTTACCTGTTGCTGAAAATGTTGATCCACAGTGTATGCTGAAGTAGGTATGTCAGAAATAGTCAGTTTAGATTCCGAAACTGAGGAGTAAGTGCTGCTGGCTGGTGTTAAAGCAACTGGTAAGCTGTTTAAGGACTCCAACTGTCTGATTCTCTCCTTCAAGGCATCTAATTCTCTCTTGTATATATTGACCGTTTGTTCACCTTCGGAAGTAGTTACAGCTTCTGAATGGGCAACAGTATTGTTTGCATTAAAAGTAGTTATTGCAGAATGAACAGAGTCATCTTTTGCAATTAATTTACCATGAGTAGTGTCGTAGATCTGGAACTTTTGATCAGGCAAGTTCTTTTGTTTCTTCGGCATAACCACTTGTTCATCATTAAGTATTATGGGCCTTCGAGCACTAGAGACATATGGCATGATGGTATTGAGGGCAGAAGTACCCAGAGCAGCCTCGTATGAACAGGTCTGAGGGCTCCCGGATTTAACACAGGAGTCACAGGGAGCTTGCTTGTTACATTTGATCTTTCTCTTCTTGCAGTTGTTACAAACCAAAGTGAGTCTGTGTCTTTTCCGAGGTTCCAGCTTGACCTTGAAGCTAGCTTTATTGCTGTAGCCTTCGTCTACCGTAGCACTGCGAGATATTTTCGGACTATTTTCTTTTCTATTGTGTAATGCATTCGAGGCACCGTTCAGATTAGCATTGTCGCTTGAATTTCCGCTAGAACTTTCAAGTTCGCTATGTTGTCCAGGTTCTGAATATTTAAGTTCGTCTTGATTATTTGCACCCGTCAGATTCTTAATGGAGGTGCCAACCATGGTTCCACGAGGATCATGAAAAGACACATCTCTCGAACGCAGGCTCTGTTTGCGGTTCTCGAACTTGGACAGGTCCATTGCCCGAAATGTGTTGACGTGAAAAGTCATTGGGTCTAATGTTATCAGAAGCTTCAGATCACGTAAGCATCGATTGAAAGCAGGGGCACAAAGAACAAGGATCCAAACGTGAGAGACCACAATAAAGTAGGACGAGTAAGTGTTTCGGCTATAGCGTTCTGGTACTGGAGACCACTATTATACTGCTATGTGGTTGTTTCTGGTGCAGCTCTGAGGAAATCAACGATATTATAGTAGGATGGAACATTATTTCGGAGCTAAACCTGGCAGCGCACGGATCTATTCCCGATTGGGATATCGCCGAAGATATGGTGTAAGAAATGGCGTTTGCTATTGCCGTGAGAAATTGGGGTTTTGAACAATACCATGGACCTTTAAGTCCGCCGTCACAAAGCTAGCACAATTCGCTAGTTCACAGTAGTCATGCCAGAGACAGATACTATGGTGGTCCTGTTTATTTCGTTGCGGGAAGTAGCCTTGCCGGTTTTAACAGCGCAGTTTTAGTGTGCCGGGTTTAACGAGCTCCGGCTTGTGCAAGAATGGACATTACTAAGGAGGTGTCCAAGCTGAACTGGGGGATGCGGCTGGAAGTGAAGACTTCAAGTCGAGATCCATATAGGAAAGCTGGTGGAATAGTTACTGGGAAGCGGGATTTGTGGTAGTTCCGTTTCTCTGCTTCTAGGGTAGATTTTGAATTTTCAGAAAATGGTGAAAATTGCCGAAGATGTATTTCTTGATTCCTATTTCCGTACCAGAAGTTCAAGAATGGAGTTGAACGGCCGACTTACTAATTCACGATAGGAACAGTAAGATTTTTAGTCCCCGTCGGAGATCTTCTGAGCCAGCAGAAATTGACAGATTTTTAGTGGTTCACTACTCCGCAATCACTTCACTAGAGCAAGATTCTGAACTAAAGAAGTATGTATCACACTTCCACAGCACTTCTCCAGGTAACTCGCCTAATATCTCCGGTGCCTTCTCTTTGAAATTTGCTGAGTAACTGTAGCAATCTAATAACGGAGGCCTCCGTCCATTCCGCAGCATATTTCCGGCCTTTGCTTCGTCGAATCAAAACAGCACCAAACCCCGATATATTTGCATCCACCATCGAGTCGCCTTAAACGTCTTTTCATCTCTTTAGGAGTAATTGATAGGTACGGATTGGATGAATTAACTGTTTGCAGCCGTTGTGGCCGTTTGTCGCGCTCTGTGTCGAGAAATATTTACGACACACGAGTACATCTTGCGAACTCAACATGCAGGATATATACAACCTTCAATACACAATCATTCATAGTCTGTTACGGATGGCTTAACTCATTCTTCAGCAAAGACGCCAGTAGGAGTATTGCACCTACTTCTGTCAGTTGTACGAGCCCGACCTTCCGTGCGTACTCATATTGATTTTGGACTTCCTGGGTGTTATTCTGCTGGACTCTCGCCACCGCAAGAGTGTGTTCTGAACAAGTATAGACAAAGAACCGAAAGTTCAGATACCAGCAATTTGTATTGAAAAGAGACTTGATCAAGATATCTGTGTATTCGCGGTTGTAGTTGAAAATCGTAAACATAGATTGATGAAGAATTGGGTTACTATACTTGAGCCTACATTACACAATCTCATTCTGATCTCGATAGAAGTCTATCTCAAAAGCGCACGATAATCTCACATTCAATCCAAGAGAATTACCAATAGAAAAGTGATAACATCTAACAAACTGCGATAAGAAACCTACACGGGACCATTTCATACCGCTATAAATAGATTCATAATCAATCCTGATGAACGACGACCTCTTTGAAGATGTCGAACAAGACAACAACCCTTCGTTCTTTGGCAATCAGTCGATGTTGAGCGATCCATATGGTCGAAATCACATGTCTGGTTTGCCCGTCTCACAACATGAAGCACCCAGCTCTCACATAGTTGCTCCTCCGCGTTACTCTCGGTATGGTGATGCTCCTTCTGTTGCTGCTGGTGACAGCAACGATTTGGTGAACTCAACTATAGGCTTATCCAACAAGATAGACCAATTGCTCCAAAACCCAGAGTTGCAGATCGAAATTGTGTCTAGTGAACGTTTGGTTAACTCTTCTGTAATTGTCTACACAATCCAATTGTCTTTACCTGACAATTCTATTTCAATAATCGTCAAAAGACGTTACAGTGAGTTCAAGTCATTGCGCGACAACTTGCTCAAGTTGTTCCCAACCTTAATAGTACCCCCAATTCCGGAGAAACACTCGCTTGTTTCGTACTTGATCAATTCAATCAACAACTCCAACGAGATAAACATCATTGAGATGAGAAAACGGTACTTCAAGAGCTTCTTAACCGACTTGATTTTTGAGTCCTCCCCCAAATTAAAGGCATGCCCACTCTTACACAAGTTCCTTGACCCTAATTACGAATTATGCTGGTACAATGCTTTGAACGAGCCTCCTGTTAATCTCATCCCGAACAATTTGCTTTTGGGCAACCCCGTAAATCCAACAGATCAAAATGGGCTATATTATTTATTGCCCTTGGTAAATGGGTTCGAGTACGACTCTAACCTCGACAATTTAAGTTCTCTAAAGAAACTTAACGATGACTGGAAGAAATTGAATGATCAAATAAGACTATTTGAATTCAAAAGCAGCGACTATTATAAGGATGAGGCTTCACGCCTGGAAGTGACCATTGTAGAGACCCATAGTTTCACGGAAATTCCGGCCACCTTGGTTCATTTTGAAGTCAAATTCCACAACATAGTCCGGATATTACAAGATCTCAATAAATTGAACTCGCGTAATATCAAGAATTACAAGGGTATTGTTCTGAACCTAATTGATTTAGGTGGGAATTTGAACAATTTCTCCTTGCAAATTTTTGAATCTTCAAATCATGCTGCAGTTTCTGGAGTTCCAAGCAATAATAATCTCAGCGTAGCAATTGAAAAATTCGGGTCCACTATAGATACCAGCTTCTTGAATTTTGAAAGCTTTGTACTCAATCATATAATTCCAGAATGGCAAGAACCAATTCATCAAATCATCCAATATTGTATTGCGAGCCTTGGTTTGATTAAATTCTACAAGTACAAGATCATTCAATTCAAGATTCTCTACAAACTCAAGTTTAATAAATTCCAAGAGTTGTTAAATTTAACCAATGCATCGTCTACTTCATTATCGACGGCCATCAGCAATGCCAACAATGGCACTATTGAAAATAATTCGAGTTTGGACCACTTGAAGGATCTCAACAGTCCAACAATAACAACGGCTATCCAGAATTCAGAGCTTCGGAAAAAAAGAAGACAAGGTGGGTTATCATCCAAAAAGTCGTGGTACGGACTTTTTGGTGGTAATAATAAGCTGTACAACTTTTCTTTAAGTGCCAAGGAGTTGGAGAGTCTACACAGCAACAACCGAAGTGATAACCCCCAGTTTAACAATTACAAGTTCAAATATATTCAGATTGAGAAGGAGTTGAACAAGTTAAACCAGTTAATCGCATTGTGTGATAGGGATATGACACACTTAACGGAGGCAACTATAACTACTTTCAACGGGTTCTTGAGGGACTTGGAAAGAAAATGGCTCAAATTGATGACTAATTATATCAAGAACGGGAAACAGTTGTTCACAGAGAATTTAAATAACTGGACCGAGTTCAAGCATTCATTGAGCGACATTTAGCATATTTATATTCAAAGGTATCTGATAAATGAACGTCTGTGACGGAGAGTATTGTAAAATTGAAGAGACAAATGAATGGAAAATTGTAGGATCCAGAATTCATATCTGTTTCTTTCCGTAGAAATAAATGCAATCTTGGTTTATTTATATCTAAATTTAATATCTAAATAGAACTATCTTTTGAACAATTTAATAGAACATAAAATACATTGCACACCAACATAACACAAAAATAACAGATAACTATTGGTGCAGATTAAGAATATTCACAAGAATATGGATGTATTGACCAAGAACACTCATTCTGGTAAGAAAGTATAATACAGTAAATATTAGACATAGTCTACCATAATAAATATCCCAGTGGGTGCAAAAACTATGCTTGTCTGCAGCGCATAAGTATCCCAATTCGGCAGTCGACGACTGCACCTTACAGGTGGCAATCGAAACTGGTAAATATCAAAAGCTTCAGCTTCAAACATATTGAACAGCACTAATTTCTTATTGAATTGTTCAATTTAGTTTTTCTCCATTTTAATTTCATATCATTCACTATAGAAAATGTCAGCAATGGATTTAGACAACGATGTCTCGACAGTTTTGGCCACGATGCGGCTGGAAACAGAGTCCTCAGATTTGATGGCTACTCTCTACCAACTAGAGGACTACTACGAAAGAAAGTTGTGGCACCAATTGACACTTTCTTTGGACGATTTCTACTATACAAACAGACCGGAAGTCACGCCTGACTTGAAATACAAAATCTACCATTTGTTTATTACGCAGTTTGCCTCCAAATTGAATCCAATTAAAGTTGTCGATTTCTTGTTGGAATCGTTTGATAACAAACCCCAAGTTACTTTGGATAATTTGTTGCATTTGAAACAGCAGTTCATTTCTAATCTCAAGAAAGAGCATAACATCAAAAACGAAGACGACGTCGAATTCAAAACGTTGGTTTCACGTGACGAGTCAATCATCTATGTCAATCTCCAGATTTCTCGTCATTACTTGTTGTTGGACGATTTGCACAATTCCGAAGAGATTTTGAGCACATTGAATGCCAAATTCGACTCGGTGGACAGCATCTCCAATTTCGAAAACCCCAAGATTAACGCTGCATACTACTTGACTCAATGTGAGCTCTATCGCAAAACTGAAAAGTACAATTTGTACTACTTGAATGCGTTGTTGTACTTGTCGTCTGTAGAAAACAACTTGCCAGAAGAAGACAAGGTCAAGTTGTGTTACGAGCTTGGAATTGCTGCTTTGCTAGGTGATAAGATCTACAACTTTGGTGAGTTGATCTTGCACGACATTCTCGATGTCATTAAGGACGAATCAAGTCCTTACAATTGGCTCTACCACTTAATTCAAAACTTGAATTCCGGGAATTTGAAGGAATTTAACAAGTGGTACGCCATTGCTCTTCAGAGATCTCCATTCTTGAACAAATTCGATTTGTTCTTGAAGCAGAAGATCATTATCATGTCGTTGTTGGAGTTAATTTCCTTGAAACCAACCACCGACAAGAACTTGAGTTTCCAGGAGATCTCCGAGTTCACCGGCACACCTGTGAATGATGTAGAACACTTGATCATCAAATGTTTTTCTCTCAACTTGATCAAGGGTCACATCAACCAGATCGACGAAGTGCTTGTTGTGACGTGGTTACAGCCCAGAATATTGAACTTAGACCAGGTTCAAGTCTTACATAATCATTTGCTTAGCTGGAACAGTCAACTCGACCAGTTGTCCAAAGACATCTACAAGAATGGCGGTACTATCTGGGCAGGCATATAAGGAGACACGACTAGAGTAGACTACAGTAATTAAAATGAAGCCTTATGTATAAATGATATCTATAAATAATTGTATCTAATACTTTTCTGATATTTATCGTTTCCAATTATTGATTGATATTTATGGTTTCCGATAAGACTTGATATTAATATTGCTATTGTTGAATATATTTACAAATGATATAACACACCCCAATATCATATACGGTTCATGTACCACTCTAAACTGGTATACTTTAGATCAGATAAATTCGACTAACACCTGCATATACAAATGTCGCATGTCCAGCCACCCCATGCTGAGCGCGACATCTTTCCTACATTTATTCAGCAAGATCAAGCAATCATTGCTCATTCAACTTGAAAAACCACCATTTCATATCCGGAACAAACGGCATTTAGCAATACTTGCTATATCTGCAGAATCAATTCTGTTTTCGGCGAAAAATCATGAGAGTTGGCCAGCTTGTCTCCCTTTCCGGAGCAGCATTGACCATCTTGGCTCCTTTAGTCAGTGCAAATCATGCTCTATTTGATGAAAAAGTCAACCTGCAAAGATGTTCGGGCATGTATGCCAAGCACGACTGGGGCGGATCGTACAAACCAGAGATTAAGTTGCTGTTACTGCAGTTTGACAAATACAAATATGACCCCAAGAAGAACAATGCTGAAGATCACGACGAGGACATCTCTGTAAGCTTCATTATTTTCGAGTACAAGGACCTTGTCAATATCGGTGTAGTAACGAGCAATGGAAAGTACAAGTATATCTGTGACGATTACGCCATTGATACGTTGGGAATTTGTGAAGCTAGTCACAAGGGTAAGTTCTTGCTCAACTCCAATGTGACCAACTCAACCATTATGACTTCCCAGTTGATCCATTTGGGAGTTTCTGACATCCACTACCCCATCAACAGAACTGGCTACTACTGTGTATCTACTTATAGCCATGGCCACAAGTACAGAGGAGTCATCAACTTCCAGAATGCTTTTGGTCAATTAAGTGCTTCTGAAATTCCCAAGTTACCAGCCTACGGTATTCTCACTTTGTGTTACGCTATAGCGTTGGCATTATTTGGATTCCAATTTTTTAAAAAGAGAAAGGAGAATCAAATCCTTCCATTACAGAGATACTTGTTGGCCATGTTAGGGTTTTTAGCTTTTGACACCTTGGTAGTTTGGTCCTACTACGACTTGGTCAACCGTACCAAGAACCCATCCAACGCCTTCGTAACCTTCTACATGTTCTTCTTATCACTCATGAATGCTGCAAAGATAACTTTCTCGTTCTTTTTGCTCTTGTGCATTTCCTTGGGCTACGGTGTAGTAATATTGAAGTTGGACAAAAAGACTATGCTTAAATGTAAAATCTTGGGTGTATCCCACTTTGTGGCCTCTATCGGTTATTTGATAGCTACTTACTATGGTGGATCCTCAAAGTCTACCACTTCCGGAAGCAGTATTGGCGACGGTAGCATGGGTAGCTTTTTGGGCTTGTTGCCTTTGATCCCGGTGACTATCACATTGACAATTTACTACATTGCAATCTTGGTGTCTATTAAAAAGACAACCGCAAATTTGCACAAGCAGCGTCAAATAATTAAATTGCAGTTGTACGAAAACTTGTTCAGAATTATCTTCTTTTCTGTTGTGTTAACCTTTGGAGGGCTCATTTTGTCTTCCATAGTTTATTTAGGTATGTCAACTACCGAAATGATCGAAGAGCACTGGAAGAGTGCTTTCTTTATTTTTGAGTTCTGGCCCAGTGTGATTTTCTTCTTCGTATTCATGGGTATTGCCTGGTTATGGAGACCTACTGAAACAAGTTACATGTTGGCTATTTCACAACAATTATCCACTGGTGAAGGAATTGACGACGACGAAGCCGATGGACAAGGCTACCACCAAGGTGGACACGAATTCGAGTTGGACGATTTATCTTTAATGAGTCATAGTGATGACGATGAAAGAGGTCCTGGTGAGGCAGAGCACGACAGCTTCGAGTTATCTAGAGAAACTCAATCTTTCCCAAAGTCCAATGATGGACCCCCAGGCTACAGTGAAGTAAGTGGAAAGGAAAACCCATTCGATGATCCAGAGAACCCCTTCGAAGAAAGTGGCTCAAGAACTGAAGGTGATACATTATTTGAATTGGGAGACGAAGTTGAGGATGCTGATGATTCACGCCTTGTTGGAGATAACGACAATGAGGTAGATGACAGATTAAAGGATGCTAGACACAAAGAGTAGACACTTTAATCCAATGCTTTCTCGTCAAGAGTGCTAACATACAAAATTCAGAAACCCGATGAAAAAACATCTGCTTTGGTCATCCATTAGTCTTATTAAGTATATAAAAATATAGACAGCAGAAAAGCAAACGAACTGTAGGATTTAAACTATGTAGGAAATGAGGGCATTTGACATGAAAGTGAAAATTAACCTACGAAAATAATTTTTTTTTATTTATATGAATATTAAAAAAATAAATAGTTCATTTGAAATAATGTGGGGTCAATTTCATCAATCTAATATACCAAGTTGCTTCCATTCTTTGGATATTTGGGGCATGTAGAACATTGTAAATGAGAAAACTCCGCGCTACCATATTACAGCGCTACCGAGTGACATTAATTAACTTGTCGATTTATTTTCAATTGCATTAACACTATAAACTAATAGTAATAAGTGGGCAGTTATTAGCAACAAATAAATAGAGAAAAGGAACTCAGACGAATATTATATCAATTGATTTATCTTAGTAGGCAAAGTACCAAAAAAGCCAAACAAGTAGTAGTTTTCCTTTTTTAGCATTGTCCTATATGGCATGCATGTTACTCCCAAATAATTTATATGGTTTCTTGACATTCCCTCGAAAGCATATGATATAACCAACTGAATTTAAAAGTATTGAAACTCATGAGGTGAAGAAGCATACTCGTGGAAAAATAACCTGTTCGTATAATTTGGCTCGCTCAAGACTGAGGTAGCTCTTGCCTACAATTACTCTTGGCAATATGTAATTGCAATTCAGAAACTGCAACTAAAATGATATATAGTAGAATCCTTTGGCGAACAAGATGTATATTAAAACTTTTTAAAATGGATTGATTAAATATTCCACGAATAGTTCGTTTCCAGAGGATCTACTTTGTCTTACTCTTGATATAGGAAAAAGGGCTCGATTTTAGGCTTTTTCTTTGCGATTGGCTATTTTCCGATACTAATTAATTGTAGAGAATTATGGAGTCAAAAAATGAATATTTTGAGGGTACAAAAGACATTATTCTCTATGGGGAATCTTTCTACATTTTTGAAATTGAAGCACAATTAATAATCTCGAAGTTAGAAAATCTCCATCCCAGTAGCACAATTTGTACACAGTTCATGTGAGAAAAAAGAATAAAACGGGACTTGGTAGAGCAGATATTGTGGGCATTTCCGAATTGATAGATTTTCTGGATTAATTATGGAGCATTTCGAATTATATTGCATCTGAATTAAATATAATGTACAGTTTGTATAGAGATGATTACTGGGTTTTTATAGCCCCTGACATCATTTGCAAAGATGAACAGTACCATAAATCACCAACTCTATTACATTTTATTTGTAGACATTTTTCCTGTACTTGCGATGACATCGTTTATTGAGTTGTGGTCGTCTAAGTGCCTTTGGTAGCAAACTAATTTTGTTAGACGCGATGATGACTATTGGCAATATTAATTAGGAGAGTTGAACGAAAACAAAAAAATTGAGTTGATACAGAAAAAGAATTTTCTGTACCACAAATTCAAAACATTTAGAGAAATATACTTCCTTCTTTTCCAGTCCTTTATTCTCTACAGCACATCAGGATCAGTAAATACTGAAAAAAAAACGCCCCACTCTCCAAATTTCACCTCAGCACCTTCTGAGCTACCATAGGATTTTTTTAAGCAGTAGTTCGGCCGTTTCTGCCTTCAACGTTACCCTTCAGTGTTGTGTAACCTTGGTTTGGACGACTATATCGCGTTCGATTGCTTTTGGCTAGATAATCATACACAAGGCAAACACCATATTATTCCAAGATACTAGATATTGTTCTGTTCCCAATAACAAATATTTACATTCGTCATGACTACCATTAAACCACCCACCCCTGAAAGTTCGAGACCCAAACAACTCATAGGAAAAGTGGCCAAACCTATAGCCAGAAAATCAAATGGATACCAGAACTACTCTACTGGTCTGATTTTGCCCAACACCCGTTTGGTTCCTTCAGCTAACACCAATCTTAATGAGTCTGCAAGTGGTTCCGTAAGAAATTCATTCGGACATCACAACACTGATATTAGTGACAGCTCCAGCAGTCTTCAAATTGCCACAAATTCTGTTACAAATAGTTCTATTACAAATAATCCAACCAATAATACTACTACAGCTAATTCTACCACCATTAATTCTGCTGTCACATCTACATCGCCTTCATCGGCCAATATCTCGTCTGGTGACGAGCACAGCGACCTCAGTATGACATCTAACAACAAGAGAACTTCTCCATATAACACCCGATCATCCAGATCGATAGATGCCACGCAGTCGTCTGCCCCTTTGATTGTAGAGTCATCAACTGCTGCAACTACCGATATCTTGAGCTACCAGCCCGATCCGGAACTCATGCTATATTATCGTAATACCCTCGTCAACTTTGGACTCATGAAGTTCTTGAGGGACTTTGTTCCAGAAAGAATCACCAAAATTGATCTCTGTAGATTAGTTCTCAACTTGGGCTATCCTAAGGAATCTATTAGTAACCAACGATCATTGACTACCAAACAAGTTGCCGGAATTCTCGTGCTGCTCATCCTTAACGATCCGCAGGTAAATCAGAATCAGAGCTATTCGGACTTCGCTGCATACCATCACCCCACTTCTGACTATACAATTCCCAAGTTGCTTCTGGACTTGACGCTGGCCAAGAAGATCATGGTGATATCCGGAGCTGGAATCCTGACGTCGTTGGGTATACCAGATTTTAGATCGTTCAAGGGGTTGTATGCGCAATTGGAGCATCTCAATTTGAAGGATCCACAAAAAGTATTCGATATGGGTGCATTCCAAAAGGACCCCAGCATCTTTTATTCTATCGCGCATTTGGTCCTACCACCAGAGGGAAGGTACTCCATGCTCCATTCCTTTATAAAATTGCTCCAGGACAAAGACAAATTGCTCAGAAACTATACGCAGAATATCGATAACCTTGAGTCTAGAGTCGGAATCCACCCCGACAAACTTATTCAATGCCACGGTTCATTCGGTTCAGCAAGCTGCTTGACTTGTAGCAACAGATTCGCGGGTCACAAAATCTTTGAGCATATCAGACATCAGCATGTTCCACGGTGTTCCACCTGCTGGAAAACGATCCAAGAGGCAGTAATTATACATGGTGTTATCAAGCCAGATATTACATTCTTTGGTGAGGACTTGCCCAAGAAGTTCTACCGATTGCTTGAGCCAGATTGCCAAAACTGTGACTTGGTTATTGTGGTGGGAACCTCGTTGAAGGTTGAGCCAGTGTCCAGCATAATTGATAAGATTCCCAGAAACATCCCCAGAGTGCTCATCAACAAAGACCCCATTCCAGACAGAGACTTTGATCTCAGCTTGATTGGTTTATGCGACGATGTCGTATCTCATCTTACCAGAGAGTTGGGCGCTAGCTGGGACATTCCTCATCCCAACTTTGTTCCTTCCACTGAGTTTACGGTCACACCTCATGAGCTCTACAGCAAGAGCTACAACGTCGTCAAGAAGGAAACTTAGACTTAGTACTGTTCTGACTGTATCTATTTTGTACCATAATGTATCGCTATGTAGAAATGTGTTACGACTCCCTGAAATACGTGTATTGTTACTCTTATATCATGATACTATCCATACCTATTTCAATTCATCCAACCGCAGCAATAACTTGGTTTCGACATCGCTCCAGTTGTCTACCAAACCCTTGTAAAACTTTATCTCTTGATCACATAAACCCACCATTGATTCCTTCAACTGATTCCGATTGAACTTGTCCCAGTTGGGATACTCCTCGTTTATAATCCTATAGGTGATGTCGTTGACAAGTTTCGTTTGCACTGTGATTTCACCCTCTAACTTGTTAATCTTTTCCTGTAATCGGCTGATCTTTCCATCTGTCGCTGTGGAGCCTATGTGTGGAGTAGCAGACGTCGATAGAGTGTCTTTAATTAATTGGGTAGTATTATTCACTATTCCACCACTAGAATGACTGTTCAAAACTGGAATAGGAGGAGGATGGCGAGCACCAGTACTTTCCATCGAACCTCCAAAACTAGCTAACTCACTTCTGGCCTTGACCAAGTATTCCTGTAAAACTTGGAGATCGATTTTCTTATTGTGCTGAAACTCGATGAGGTTACTTAAACTTATTATGTATTTGGAGCAGTCCCGCAACGAAACAAGGAATGTTTCATCTACGTACTTGTGCAATTCGGACCAGTTCTTCAGGAAATAGTCGAGCGAATCAGCAAATATCTTGAAGTTGTTGGTAATATTTGAGTCAACTACAAGAGCAGCATCGCCATTTTTAGTTGGTGTCGATGGTACTGAAGTAGTTGAGTTAATATCAGTAGTTTGTACTAAGGATAGCTTCATAATTTGCGCCAGGAACTGGTCATAATCGACGCTCAAGTCATGGTTCTTCTTGTTCAATCTGACAAATATCTTATCCAACTTCATGAGGTTTTCGTAAATCTTCTTCAACTTATCGTTAATTTCAAGAATGTCTTTGTTCGTTTCTCGTTTGTGCTTGGATGACGTAAAGTAGTTCATCACTTTTTCCGTTATCAAATCTTCGTTAACGACTTTACTGACAAATCCATTACCAGTGGAACTACCTCCAGATTCATCGTAGTTTACATCACGAAGTTTTAAGTTCTTTGTGAAGTTGCCCCAGTCATTGGAATCGCTAACGAAAAGATGGAACACCGACTCCTGAGATAAACGCTTGTGTTGCAAAATGAACTTCATGAACCTGTCCAACGAATGCAACCGTTTGTTAACGAATTCTGTGCTGAATGTGTCTCCTGTCAAATACTTAAAATTGGACTTAGAAGGCAATGGAGGAATCATTGCTGTAGGAATATCGTTCGATAAACATTCATGAAGTAGGGAAAAATCACCATATCTCCTCCGAACACTTATGGTGACGTATTCGTCCTCTGAAACTGACTTATGGGACGAAAGCTTGACTATGGCAGGATGGTTCGTCGTGGTCGTCACCAAATACGCAATGAAATGCTTTGAAGCAGTATCCAAATCGTTGATAGGAGACGTCACCGACGACTCGATCCGATACTTTTCAAACATCGCAGTTCGGTCCTGTTCCAGCTGAGTTATCGTTGCTGTATTAGGAGCCTCGTCTGTTCCCGAAACAGTTGTAGTTGTTGAAGAAGAGCCCTTAACTATGGGAGAAGGACCCGAATCCGAGGGATTTTCAACACCAGAGTTCCTGAACTTTGAATCATTTGCACCTACAGTCTCATTACTGCTTTTTGGCTTTCCAGTAGACTCCAAGTTGAAATGTTCTGAATCAAAATTCTGGTTTCCTACACTTCCACTTTCACCATCTACTCCTTGGTGATGGGTCTCAGGGTTGATTTCAGCCGTGGGTTCAATAGCAGAAGCACTCTGGTCATTTTCTAGATGTGTTTGCAGTTCACTAAGAGTATCTTCCTCGGCAATAGTCGAAGGCTTGCCATCATCATGCTTACTATTTCTATCTCTGTAAATCTCATCTCTGTCCAATTGGATGGACGAGAATTGGTCTTCCAAACTCATATGGTGGATGCTAGTCGTTTGGGAAGTCTACAAGTCCCACCTCGCTTGAAAGAGGCTATCGCTTATTGATATCAATTGTGAAAAAAGAAGTAGTAGTAAACAGTCATTTCGTCCTCTATGTGGCAAGATTATTTAGCTACTGTGGTGTGCGGGTAACGGCGTCGCTACCCATATAGATAAGGATTTCAAGAGGGAATTGACTAATTTATATCAGATAAATAAATGAGTTTGATTTATGATTAATGATTAGTTTCAATGTTTCTAGGTATATTCGTGATTACTTTATCCTAGTCAATATCTCTTCATTCTTGTGGCAACTAAAGATCGCAATATAATGGTTGCGAATTATTTAGTCTATTTTAGATCGCAACCATAAATGTATTTAGAAATCATCCTCAGTTTTGATAAGATAAAGCCTTTTAAATTTCTAATTACACCGAATAGTTGTTCATCGTATATAGTACAATTTTTCCGTCTACCTTCAATGCAAATTAATATATCATATTTTTACACATTTTTTTACATGTATCTGACTAAAGTACAAGCCACACACCTGCGGCAACTATCGATACACCCACCACGGCTGTAATGATACCTGCTCCTGCAAGGTCTTTAGATTCCAACACCAAAGGAGAAATGGCGGTATGTTGGGTAGAATAACCAGCTGCTGGATCACCCTTGGAGCTGCCTCCGTTGTTAGCAGTCAATGGAGGAGGAAAGTCACGAACCCTTAAGTTCTGGATGACTTCAAGAGCCGAGATTTGTTCACCAAGACCCCAGTAACCGTCCCAGCCTGTGGAATTAAACCAGTTCAAGCCACACGTATGGCCATCACTCCCTCCTGTGCATGAGTTCTTGGCAGCAGCATTAGCTGAGTCTACTAACCACTTCCTTATACCGTCGTAAGTCTCAGGCACCATGACTGCTGTCATCCCCAAGAATCTCGAGAAGTACGCCTTGAATGATCTTTGATCAGTGTTACAATTGTTGGAAGGCTGGCAGGCTGCTTCGTACATGACCGAACCCTGGATGTTGTCAGTCTCGTTGACAATTTTCTGGAAGAAAACCAGTGAAGAATTCAACAAGTTTAATGTACGATCAAGCCATTTCTGGTCTTCGGTATAGTTGTACAAATAGGCACACCCAGACAACATCAATCCTTGGTTATAAGTCCATTGGTACTTAGTGATGTTGGAGCAATTGTTGTCAATCTTGACCCCATCGAACACGAACCAGTAATCTTGGCCGTTATATTCCTGAACTGTAAGCAAGCCTACACCATCCATCCAATCCCAGACTTTTTCTGCCCACTCTACGTATGTGTCGTTGGCCGTGAACCTGGCCAATCTGGCACCAATGTGGAAGAGACATCCATTGGATACCGAGTTTTTATAGTCGTAACCTGAATTCCACTGGAAAATCTGCCATCTCAACCCTCCGTTACATTCTTCGCTGTCCCATCTGGCAGTCATGGTGTTGAAAACTGCCTGAGCCAAAGTCAACCATGCCTTGGAGTCGTCGTCAGGGTTGGAGAAATTCCTCTCGGCAGCTCCCATGACAGCAATTCCCCAAAAGCCTTGATCATCGTTACCTTCGGTTGTAGACTGGTTCAAAGGCACGTAGTTGTTATCGTCACCTGTCTGATACAACAAAGCTTCCTTGATCAATGGCACTAGAGTGTCGTTGTCCATGAAGTAACTGTAGTCGATGAGCGAGCCCCACACTCCGCCAGCTTCCCACCAATAGTAGGGCCAGGTAAACATCCCTATGACCCCTCCGTAATCATTTCCTTGGTAGTAATCAAGTACACCGTCTACAATAAGCTTGGTAGCTTCTATAATTGTGGTGTCGTTGTTGGTATCTAGCCAGATGGCAGAAACACAGGCCATGTAGAGCGGCACGGCTGCTGTGAGAATTTGGAATTTCATTTTCAAGAATGCCAATAAATTTCTTCCGAGTAATTAATCCTGGAATCAACCACGTATTGCAAGAATCTGAAATATTACGAATCAGTCGGAAAGCTTTCTGTCTAGTTCACGATATGAAATCGGAAAATCTAGTAATTTGAATTCAAAATTGGCACTGGAAGTTGATACAATTTTACTTAGCTTTTTTTTTCGGATGAGCGAATGGATTTCGAAGAAAAACTTAGAAACGAGCGATGTGTACTATTTCTTATGGCACTTATAGTAGAGTTCGGTGTCGTATTCTGGAAAAAGGACTTTTCTCTGTCCTCCAGTTCTCTACTTATCGGCTCTTCAGAGTTGTGTTCTCCTGAATAAATTAGATCTAAATATGTTCAGCTGAGCCTTAGATCAGGTAGAAAAATGTCTAGATCATAAGGGAGAAAAATGTCGCGTAACGACGCGATACTGGAAATTACGGATTCGCGCATATATAGGGAAGGGGGTAACGACATTGCGACATCCACATTACTTAGCCCATTTCCTAGGATTATATATAGTAGGTATTTATAGAACAAGGTAAAATCGTACAGACTGCTAGGAGTGAAATATTTAACCCAAGAGTTCACATTTCGTGATTATTTTGTCAGTTTTCTCTGGTTGGGTTTTTTTTTAATCTCCGAGAAACTTCTCTAGATTTCACTGTATTTACCGGAATTTTAATAGATTTCATATAGATTTCACTCTCGTATTTTATTTGAAATTCTTAACTATTCGCTACACAGCCATTACTATAGTAGACTTATTTGTAACGACTTCTTCTGTCTCTATCTTCTTAATACTACACCATCTTCTGGTAATCTGCTATTAATACAATTATGTGTTATACATTGCTTCGGACTTCCTCTTCGCTAGTTGTGTCGGGCTCTACTATATCGTTTCCGGCTTGAACACAGGGTCAACCAACTCAGCAGTCGACTCCTTGGTCACTTCTCCAGACACTTCAGCAAGAAGCTTTAACTCTGGACGTGGTGCTGTTTCTCCATTGGTTGTAACTGCAGCAACAACTTGTTGTGCACTTTGATCAATGATGCTTTTTTCCTCTTCAGCACCATCATCCAGTTCATCTTCGCTAGCCTCCTCTTGATCATCTTCATCTTCGTCATCATCATCTTCTTCTTCTTCATCATCTTCTTCTTCTTCTTCATCATCTTCGTCGCTTTCTCCTTCATGTACTTCTCCATTGACAACAGACTTTTCTTCCTTATCTTCAAGATCTTCTTCTTCGTCTTCATCATCATCATCGTCATCGTCTTCGTCGTCCTCGTCATCATGACCAAGGCTAGCATCCATATCAATATCGTCTTCTTCTTCTTCTTCTTCACTCAACTTGAGTGCTGTGTTGAAGTTAACGAAGTCCGCAATGAAATCATCTTTTTTTAACGACTTTATAAAGGTCTGTAGAGACTCTGAGTACACATCTAGGAAACTGAACAATTTGTCATACACCAATTGCGCGGTGTAGGCGTTATAGTCTATAGCTGAATATACGTACGCAGGAGTTCCTGGAGCAGGAGCAAGCGATCTTTCAAACTGCAACTTCTTGAACACATCGGAAACCTTTTCCTTGAACTCATTGCCGTATATCTGAGTGCTGGGAGCATAGGAATGGTGATTTACCTTGATAATCAACAAATTGTACATTCTGTTGAAGCTCATGTATATGGACGAGTTCTTTATCTTGACTAACTCCTTGAAGTTGGCCACAGTCTTGTTTACATCAGGATAGCTAAAAGTGTAGAAGTTCTTGAGAGAATTAGAGCTCTTGAAGTCCACTAAATTAGATGATTCCTGGTTATATGGAACATTCATTATAGCAATGACCTGTTCGAGATAAAGAGATCTCAAGTTGTTCAACAAGTTTGTCCTCAACTGTCTTTCTCCAAATCTTGCTGAGAGAATATGGCTATTCTCCTTTGATGTGAGCGTTGAATCAAACTTGCCCAAATGGAGAGCAAATTCGTTATCGAATTCTTTTAAGTACACCAAGTTGGTGACTTTTTCGTTCTTCTGTCTCTTGCTCAATAAAGCAAGTAAAAACTGCTGGTAGTCATCGTAGACATTTTGGTAATGGTAGGGGTCAATGTCACTAGAATCAGCGTACAAAGGGTTCAACTCGTCCTTGTTACCCAATTTGGACAACTCAGTAAAGATATTTTCGTCCTTTTCGGTCTCATAAACTGTGCTAATTTCCTGTCTTTTATGCTTATACTGGCCAATTGTAGGGATGTTTTGGTGTTGTTTTACTGGCTTGGGAGGCTGGTACTGGTTCTGAGGCTTGATCTGTACAAGAGGTTGTGCCACAGGAATCCGTTGTTGATGCTGCTGGTGTTGCTGGTGAAATTGGTGTTGTTGAACAAGGATATTTTGAGGTTGTGTCTGAGTCTGGGGTGCTGGAGTAGGCGAAAATTGCTGAGTAACAGCTGTAGCCTGTTTCAACGAAAAATGGGTATTTACCGGCTCAGGCTCAGTATTGATGACAGGACTGACGTAATTGGGATTATTAAGAACTTCATGAAGTTCGGCCTCATAGTTGAAAGGCTTTTTGTGGAAACGGCGGAAAAACTCATCCTTCAAAAGACCTTCTTCTTCTATAAAGTTTTCATTGGTCAGCTGCTCACGAAACTGCTTCAAACCATAAAGCATCGTTTCTTCAGCCAACGGCTTTCTCAGATTCTTTTTGTTTCTCTCGATGATACGACACTTGGCGCATGTCTTGTATTGCCTCACTTCAAGAGGTTCGTCTTCAAGTCTCTTCCTCTTGCATCGACGACATCTTCTGACTTCAGCTTTCATTTTGGAAATATATGGATGTTGGCCAAGTAATACAAATGAAACAAAATTTACAATCAATATCTAGTTGAGATGGTCTTCAATAGATTTGCTAATACTGATTGTATTGGCTAAGGATTGGCTTGTTTAGTCTATATACTAACTGCGCTCAATAATATTTCAACAATATTTCAATGGGAAGAATCAATAATAACAATCCAGTCAAAAAGTTCTACTCTATGAGTGACCTCGTGGCGTCTTTCTTTGCTCTTACAGCTGACAAGTACACGTTCTATTTGACGTGTGTCTCGTTCCGATTTCAACTCAATGAACTCACCGATCTGGAAAAACAATGTAATCTCTTTTCAGTTGAACGAGCAAACAAATAAATTTGGTCTAAACGCGGATATCAGAGGAAATTTGGCTCCAGAGATTTGAAAGTCTCAACAGTCAACGAAATCGGCTCTGAAGAGGAAACAGAAAAAATCACAGAAACCCTGGAATGATGAAATTGTATTCTGTGAAGCCTGGCAAATCAAATCTAGTCTCTTGGGAGCCTATCAGAATTCGCCTCTGGATTTCGTCCAAATGCTTTTCTTGTGGAAAAATTTTCCCCCAGACGACTTTGTGTTCGCTTTTAGCCCCTGACTTTCACTGTAATCACGTGTTCCTCTTCTACGACAGCCAATGATTGGTTCCAGAGTAATGGCCCCATAATACGGCATCTGGAGCCATTAGCCAGCTGTGCAATTCTTGTACCTTCTAGTTACACTAGATTGTAGTACGTGGATTTTCTGTTCCTCAATCGAGACGAGTGTCTCGCCAAAAAAAAGTGAGAACTTTTTTTGCACCCACTGCCGCAGATTGCCAAAATGACAGCAACTGGCAGAGACCCACGGGAGACACCTAATTCGCCCAGCGACTTTATCCTGACGTTTCCGACGTATTTACACGATCAGATAGACACTCTCCAGCTGAAATTGAAGGGCATGACTTTTCTTTGGTCACGTGACTCACATACTTAATCCATTTTGATTGTTCTATCCTGGTAGCAGAAGTAGAGGCTCATAAAGATCCGAAGAATGGTGAGCTATTCTGCTGGAAGGTGTCTACCTTCATGGGTTTATTGCAATTATATAATCAGGAGTATAGTTTAACAGTTTATGGTTATAAATTCCAACAGTTTACGGATTTAGATTTGGTTGAATGTGCATGCGTATCGCCGGAATATTACCACCGGAATGAATGCTTATTAAGCGCCACTCATTGAATGGCAGCCCTTGATTTATTATTGATTCAAACGTATTCGATAAATTCATCAATAATATGATTATTGTTTTTTGCTGTGACGTGCTACCGAAACAATATCTTGATTGTAGCGGTTCTGTGTGTCAATTCCGGAGTAGTGGCTCATCTCCCCGAGATGGCACATTCCTCGAATTTCCTAATTAGGAAAGTATATCAAGACTATGCCAGATGCAACGGGGGGAACTACAATACCGTAGGGGCCGTCAATTAATACATTCTCGAGAAAATAAGGCTGATAGTAGCCATACTAATGACGCAAAGTGCATCCTGATTTGTCTCGCGTAGCTACAAAAGTCCTTGGCTACTCCACTTTTCGTTTACTTAAATACATACATCTGTATATCCATTTGCTACTATATTCAACAATTAATTGGTCAGAGTATCAATAAGGAGGAAGATCATGAAATTGTGGACTCCTGTTGTTGTTCTTTCAACTATAGTATCATTGAGCTCAGCTCGTTCTCCTTCAGGAGGTTATGCTCCAGGAAAAGCCCAGTGTCCATCCGTAGATTCCTTCTTACGGGAAGGAACCTCCATTTCAGATCAGGAAAAAGAATGGATAAGTGAACGTCAAGTCAAGGCCAATGAAGCTTTGATTCTGTTCTTGAAAGATTCCAAGTTAGATAGTTTCAATGCAGAAAAATTCATTAACCAGGATAATTCTCTGGGCATCAACTTGGGTGTGGCATTCTCTGGAGGAGGCTACAGAGCAATGTTAAGCGGAGCGGGACAGATGTTGGCATTGGACAATCGTTCCGACTTCGGAGGAGCAGCAAATGAAACAAACCCCGGAGGACTAGGTGGTTTGCTCCAGAGTGCCAATTATGTCAGTGCATTGTCAGGAGGTTCATGGCTATTGGGATCTTTAGCTATGCAAAATTGGAGGAGTGTTCAAGATGTAGTTTTTAACGATGTTGATGATCTCTGGAATTTGACAGAGACAAGGCAATTGGTCAATACTAATGGATTATGGACAATTGTACTTCCAGTTCTTTTAGGTGATCTTAATGGTGCTTTGACCCACTTGAATAACTGGTACACTACTCAATACGGTCCTGGAATAGGTGCCGATTTGAAAGCAAAGGAGGATGCTGGTTTCCCTACTTCATTAACAGACGCATGGAGTAGAGGATTGGCTCACCAATTGTTTCCTGCCAATGTAGACAACTTCATGGACTCGTACACCTGGAGTGATATTAGGAATATGTCTTCCTTTGTCGATCATGAAATGCCATTTCCTCTTGTTATAGCCTTGGGTCGTCGTCCAGGTACCACAGTTTACAACTTGAACTCTACTGTAGTTGAAATCAATCCATTTGAAATTGGTTCCTTTGATCCTTCACTAAACACTTTCTTCACTGACTTAAAGTACCTTGGCTCTAACGTCAGTAATGGGGTTCCAACGAGCGATAACTGTATTGAAGGATTCGACAATGCTGGCTTTGTTGTTGGTACTTCTTCTTCATTGTTCAACCAATTTCTTAATACTTTGGTATGTGACGACTGTAATAGTTTGCCATGGTACATTAAGCCAATTGTCAAGACTTTCTTACTGAAGTTGTCTAAAAACTACGAGGATATCGCCGAATACAGACCCAACCCATTCTATAAATCCGAATTTGCCAATTCTTCCAATATTGCCCAAAATGATACTCTTTACTTGTTTGACGGAGGATTGGGAGGTGAAGTTATTCCGTTGTCAAGTTTGATGACTAAGGAAAGAGCTTTGGACGTAGTTGTTGCATTCGACAATGGCAATGATGGAGCCACAAACTGGCCGAGTGGTTCTGCGTTGGTTTCTACGTACGAACGTCAATTCTCCTCGCAGGGTAGATCAGCAATCTGCCCTTATGTACCAGATGAGGCATCATTTCTTTCTCAAAACTTGACAGCCAGACCTACATTTTTTGGATGTGATGCAAAAAATTTAACTGATTTAGTGAAGGACGGTGTGACTCCACCATTGGTGATTTATATTGCCAACAGACCATTCGAATTTTACTCTAACACCTCTACGTACAAGTTATCGTACACGGATGAGGAGCAAATGGGAATGATCCAAAACGGTTTTGATGTCGCTACTAGATTGAACGGAACTATTGACAACGAATGGAGAACTTGTGTAGCTTGTGCTGTCATCAGAAGAGAAGAGGAAAGAAGAGGCATCGAACAGTCTGAACAATGTAAGAAGTGTTTCCTGAACTACTGCTGGGACGGTACGATTACTCAAACTGACGGGCCATACTACCAAGAAGTCAATTTTACAGACACCTCGCTAACCAACGGAAGTGAAGTTTTCTACGGACCACCGCCACCCCAAGAACTGAGTGGAGGAGGCTTGCTCAGTTTTATCTTCAAGAGAGAAGATGACATTGAGATTCCAGTAGTTCGTTCTACGAATGGTTCCAGTAAAGTGAAATTGAATATGGATACAGTCATATTTGGCATACTTGTAGCAGCCATGGTCATGATCTAGGGAAATGTAATTAATGATATAGTTAGTGCTAATTAAAAGTTTATTATCAGAGGTAAATCTGCCGAGAACAATTTGCATCTGGATCTGCAACACGTTCGAATATATTTTACAAGTAGCAGGACACAAAAATATGGGTTCTAGAAGAGAAAATATACTCTTCATCTCTCCCGTTCATTGTAGTATTTAGAGATATTACACCCGTACAGCATTTGTTCCGATGAGTATCTTTTGCCAAACCCCGTACTACCCCATACTCCAGTTATCTTCCAAATTGCCAATCTGCACATACTCTCCTTCTGATTAATCAGTATAGCCCGTTTCCTGCAGGTTGTCAGATCTATCACCAGCCAGATGACATCAGCGAGAAGGCTGAAGAATTGAAACGGAGTACTGAACTTCCGTCAAAGTAGTAGAATGCACGCTAAACGGCTCGTGGATCAGCAGGTCACTTCAATTGTCTTCTGAGACACAAATTCAGAAATTTTACTGGTCCACAGCCCCAGCAACTTGACCTAAGAGGTCTTAGAGAAATATGATCATGTGAGTGATCACGTGTAGTACTCGTTTCCCTTCCCGATCATCCTTCAATTTCTCCCACAATGTCAAAAGTTCAGCACACTTCATCATCCTACAAGTTGCATCACAAACAGCATCGAACCGTCTATACATCCCCGGAAACCGTGGATTAGTTTTGAGTCGGTTGTATTAATATCCTGGATTTTTCTACATCCCAAACGCTCGTCTAGATCCAAACTGGAGGTTGTCTCTATTCCCAGTTTCTCATACAAAACTTTCACATAATTTATCATCCAATCGACGGATACTTCACAGTCTCATTTGCTAATTTCTGATAAATTCATAATTAAAGTGATAACATATCAATCTTATAAGTTTGTTTGACAAAATTTCGAATTATCGGTAAGTTCTGTCAAATTCTAATAGATAGAGCAGTATTCATCAATTTGATTTGGTTTGTCAATTGTTGTTATCCTTTCTGACAAAGTAGTCAAAACATTGGTAAATCTATCTTTGCAGCCGCTGTTATTATCGTTTCAATTAATTTTCTAGAGTTTATCTTCTTTTAAAATGTCGAAGTCGTTTGTGCGTTCTATCAAGAACGTCGCTAACGGATACTCTTCGGCACAAAAGATTGTGAGAAAAGCGACCTCGAACGATCCTACGGGTCCTACCACTTACGATATGGAAGAAATAGCATCGTATACCTATCAATCTCAGACTGACTTCTTGGAAGTCATGGACATGTTGGACCGTCGTCTTAACGATAAGGGCAAGAACTGGCGTCATGTAGCCAAGTCTTTGACTGTTTTGGATTATTTGGTCAGATACGGCTCCGAAAAGTGTGTTCTCTGGTCCAAAGACAACTTGTACATCGTCAAGACTTTGAGAGAGTTCATACATTTTGACGAAATGAACAATGATCAGGGAGCCATTATCAGAGTCAAGGCCAAGGAGCTAGTTTCACTATTGCAAGATGACGAGAGATTGAATATGGAACGTTCTGCTGCTCAGAGATCTCAAGGAAACCACAGCAGAAATGAAAACAGAAGACCCAGATCCAGAAGAAACACTGTGAGTAACAGACCTGTTAACGACGATCCATATGATAAGGAATTGCAGAAGGCATTGGAGTTGTCGAGACTTACTGCTGAAGAAGAAAGAAGACGTTTAGCTGAAGACAGCGACGATCCCGAGTTGCAAGCAGCCCTCAAGTTGTCGATTGAAGAAGAAGAAATGAGAAAAATGAATAAACAACAAAACGAGAGTTTGTTGGATTTGGACGCTCCAGTTGCTCAACCACAGTATTATTTGACTACGGGATACTACCAAGAACAGCCTCAGCAATACTTCCCCCAACCCCAACAGCAGCAGCAGTACGACATGTTTGGTAATCCTATACAGAGTGCAATGAACACAGGCTTGTATCCTCAGCAGACTTACTTCCAACAGCCTGTTGCTCAGTATCAACAGCCTAACCAATTCACTGGCTTCGATTATGGACAGCCGCAGCAGCAACAGGAGCAATTACAACCCTTGAAGACTGGGTCTAACAACCCGTTCGCTTTGCTGTCAGAACCCGCTGCTCCTAAACCTCCTGCTCAGCAATCGTTAAACGAATTGTCACAACAACAATCTCAACCTACGTTTTTTACACAACCTCCTCAACCTCAACAGCCAGTCAAGACTCAAACCACATCTGGTTCCAAGTTCAATGAAACTCACTCAGAGTTGAACGACTTGTTGGCGCAGGGAACAGGCATTGATACGTTCGGTAACGTTGGAACTTCAAGAATCCCTCACCAACACACCAAGACACAGACTTTCATCAACTCTAGCGGTACTGGTTACAGGCAGACAGATGGTCAACAACCTCAGTTGAGCACCAATGCCACTGGTAACCCATTTTTGAACACAGGTATTGGATACCAACTGCAACAACAGCAACCTCAGCCACAAATCAATGCAGCATACACCGGTTACGGTTTTGGCAATGCCCAGCCACAATCACAGCAACAGCAACAACAGCAGAGATACGCCAATGATGGGCCTAGCTTGATAGATATTTGAGCCATCTGAACTCTATAAATGGACCAGGAGCGCAATGTCTATGCGAGAAACTCTACTTTTCATATTGATAGTTATTGTTGATTGTCCACCTTTTTTCCACCTTTTCTGTTAGGTGATGTACCATGTTACTTTAGTTTTATAGCGTTGCACTGTCATTCTTGTTTCTACATAGATCCATTTCTGAATTAGTATTGAAATATACACTAGAAAAGCATACCATAACTCAAAGCTTGTATTTGTCGTATGACTCTAGCTTCATCTTGAATATGGACTTGACACACCAGTCCCATTCCACTACAATAGTCTTGGAATTGTTCTCAATATTCAATTTCTTGAAAGCATTGATTAACTTAGTATCTTTAGTTTTATGAGCAACAAGAATGTAAAGATTATCGCTTGATTCAATCAATGCTTTCTTGAGATTGTTTCCAGTCAAATTATTTTTGATAATCAGAGATTCATTCAATCCATGATCTTTAAGAATACGCCCGATAACTTCAGCACCACCATTCAAACAGGATGACAAGTTCAAGTTTAACTTTGAAAATAATTTACCGTGATTATCACTAGAAGTAAGAGCTTTCAAACCGTTCGTAGTCGTCTTGGCAAGACCTAATTCGGTATTGATTTCCTTAATACTAATGAACTTATCAAGACTATAGTCACTTATATTGTATTCCTTGAAAACTTCTGTTTCATCGATGCTTTCACCTTCTGTAGTATTGAGTTTCTTTAAAATCTCGATTAGATAATTTGGATGCACGATTTCTTCCACTTGACAAAGACTTCTTAAGAATTTTTCGGTTCTCAATATCTTAGGGGCTATTAGTGTATTGATATTGTACTTTGGAGAGATGTCAGCTAATACCTTGATACCTATGCTTGAAAGTTTGGACATGTCATTTTTGTTAAGGTTTATTTCCTGTTCACAACCTGTCATGATAGCCGTAATTCTAAACTTCGAAGTTTCTTCTACCAAAGTAGTCTTCTTTGACTCTCTCGGATCATCCTGGTTACTTTCTTCTTTTCCAGAATTACTCTTTGCTTTCTTTGTCTTCTTTGATGGGGTGAAAATTTCTTCGCTCTTGTCTAATGTTTCAGCTACACGCTTCAGAGGGGTCGTAACATTTAGTTCAAGCTCATCCATATAGTTTTTCATTTTCCTCGAGCTCTTGGAGATTTCCTGATATCTGTTTAAATCATTCATATTGTCTTGTAACTTCATTGCCGCTTTCTTTGCAGCTGATCTTCCACCATATCTAGATGCAAAGAGGGTACTAGCATCTTGAAGGTTTCGCTCTGATGTATACTTCGATTGAGTTGTTTCGTCTTCGCTCATACTGTCGTCTACATTATCCAGTGTCAATCTTGTAGCCGACTTATTTTCATTCTCCAATCCAGACCATTGTTTTATGCAATTCTCGTCAAGTTTTGTTGTGCCTATTAATGATTCGACTCGAATATGTCGGTGCCCAAAATACTTGTACTTCTTTTGCTCGTCATCTATCAACTGCCACTTGGAAAAGCATTCTTCAACCCAGAGATGGTTGACTATCTTAATTTTCGGATGTCCATTTTCATCTAGCCACTTTTTGCTAGCGGTATAGTACTTTTTACCTTCCGTGCTTCCCGCAACGAGGTAATGGTTATCCCTTGTCAACGTCTTGGTAAAAGTGCCTCCAAGGATCGATATCAAGGTTGAAAGGTACGCTCTCGAATCACCACTGTAGTTCGTTATAGAGATCTTGAGATCTTTGAAGCTGGCAAGAGGAACTTGTGGGATTGGATAGTGTAGCAAATTGGAATTCAATGGAAGTACCCATTCATTCGACACAATAACAGAAAAGAACCATTGCAAATTCCCCACAATAATACGGTTAGAACGACAGCTTTCTTCATAGAACTGCCCTGTTCTATATTTACCTATGTAAACATCTACAGATTCCAGATTAAACACCTTGGTTACAGTGCCACCGTTTCTCTTGATAAGAATGTCCAAAGAGTTGGAGAATCTCTCAGACAAGTTGTGGTCAGAAGCTACGTAAAAGGTCTTCGCATTGAGGAAATCCAGCTTGACATTTTCAAGGTGTGCCACATCTGCGTTGTCTACAAATGAACTCCCCTGTGACTGAATGGGTGTGCCCTGCTTGAGAATGTTGGCATCTGGCAAAAGGTAAGGAGCTTCGTCGATTCTACGACCCAACGTGATACAGTGATCTATCCAATGAGGTAGAACGATCTTAATATCAATACCTTCGCCGTCTGTACTATTGCATATCGCACTGGAGGCTATAATACTCTTCTCGTTGGAAAGATCATGAGATATGAGATGAGTGGTGTATTTGGTTAATACGTCCAAATAAGAGCCTCCAAATGCCTTAACTCCAGCGTAGATCGCCTCTTTGTCACCTAAAGGCAAATTATCTGCTACGCATACAAAGCAGTCTTTGAAAAAAAACTTGGGGTCAGGGTTGTACGACTTGTAGTTTACGATTCTTCCCCCATCAATCGAATCATATAGCCACTGTGAGTTGGTTACTGGAATCATCGACTTTCTAGCCAATTTGTATTCAATAAACTCAATAGAATGCGAAATAACATGAGTCACATGTTGTAATTCTGTTTCGTCATTTTCGCCATCTATTTTGCTTTCCTTGCCATGGAAATCTAAATAATTGATATCATTATTATATTCATCTTTCACTGCAGTAACAGCCCCATTACCTTTGACAATACTGTTTTTCATTCTCGAAATTTCACTGTCAGACATTCCAGAAGACCGGATAATGAGAAACAGTATCCCTTCAAACAAATTGGCTTCTTGCATGTTAAGGTAGGAGAGTGCTGTAGTGGCGACGAAGGAACTGATGGTAATGAAGTATAGATATCTATAAACATAAATATAAGACAGGCGACGCGTCGCGGCGCTACCATTCATTGATTAAATATTTAAGATCGAAATACCGCGAAGTTTTCATTTAGCTTGACTTCCTTCCAACTTGTGTTCTGTATTTATAAATCAATTCTTTTCTACTTCTTGAGTCTCCAAATCAATTTTTCATTATTCTTACGGCCATAAATAATTAGAGTGAACCTACTGAAAATGACATATTGAGATCATAAATCTGAAAGCAGGGAGCAGTGGATCAAGTTGCTCTGTTACTTTTGTAGATGGCCAATTTTGACATCTTGCATATTGTCTACAACTATAGTTCTGAGCTTGTGGATTGCATTGTCTATGGAGAGGGCGAAGTTTTAGATTTTGGCTATTCTTTTTTTTGCACCGCTTTACCATTATTAAGTAAATCGATCAGCAAATGTAATTCAAAATGTGTTATGATTGAAATTCCTAGCATACTTTTATACGTAATGCTTCTTCTAATATAGTATAAACAATTTGTACAGCTTGGTCCCAAAGGACCGGTTAATATAATTTTTGAGTCGAAAATGAATGAAAGACAACAAAGAATAATTAAAACGAATGGGAATATGCCTGTTCTTGAAGTTTATAGAACAGATGCCTTTCTATTTTGAAAAGTTCTTCACTCAACTATAACAATAGTATCGTGAGAACTGAGATCCAGAGAGCAGCGAACGTAGTTACGTGCTTCATTGATGCAGTGCCTTCAAACGTTGCAATAGCTGGGGTAGTCGATGCCTGCGTACTAACAATCGGAGTATAAATTGTTGGAGAACTGTTCGATGATGTTGATTCTTCTTGTATAGATTTGTCATCGGAGCCATTATCACCAAAACTGGAGTCATCACCGTTACCTGAAGTTTCCAGAGTAACTCCTGTTGAATTGTTTTCACCAATTTCATTAATAGATGATTGCCCTTCACCATAATCGCCATCTTCACCAGCACCCTGAAATTCCAAATCACTAGATGGAGAATATGAAGGGACATTATTATCTATCGCGGTATCAGCAATGAAAGAAGTCAGAGTACTTGTGTTGAGCTCATTGTTATTTATAGCAGTATCAGCATTACCAACATTAGTATTTACATTATTGGTGTTATGAGCGTGTGAAGCCAGTTCGATTTCAGAATTCCACCCAGGTAATGTTGTGAAAGGGGTATCAATGAATGTTGCAGTTACCAATATCAGATCTTCAATGGTTTCTACAACTTGCTTGCTCGTAGATGAAAATGGTAACGAGGGTTTGGAAGTCGAGTTTTTGAAATATCCTGAAAATGGTGGGACCTTTATTAACACAGTATCAGTTTCTCCAAGAAGATCTGTGACTGTGATAATAGTTGTATCAGAACCTGTCCAAGTTGAAGTAACAGTGACAGTTGGTCTGGCTGGAACTTCCACAACTACTGTAACGCTTCCAGAATCTGGATCTGTTACTGTGTAGGTATTAGTACTTGTACCAGTCCAAGTTGAAGTAACAGTGACAGTAGGATTTGGTGGAACTTCCACAACTACTGTAACGCTTCCAGAATCTGGATCTGTAACTGTGTAGGTATTAGTACTTGTA